>JAJJWW010012002.1:0-39563 GCA_023531295.1 Papaver armeniacum | reverse complement strand
TATAAGCTTTGTTATTCAAATGTCGACAACGACATTTATTATTCAATATATGCAGGTTATTGTGATGTTGAAACTTGGAATCAAGCGTATGTAAAATGAATTCTTGTAATTTATTATCTATATGTATTAAGAGTTTTGTCACTAAAATAGGCAAAGGAGGAGATTGTTAGAGCATTGCTCAGTTGAACCCACCAAGCGTTAGTATGTCAAGTTTGGTTGTCATAGTTTAGTGTGTCAAAACTCATCTAAGAGTTAAGCTTGATTATGTACTAGAGACAACCGTTTAGGTTAGACTATAAAGTCTAGGAATGTTGATACATACAAGTATTACTCGAAGACACAAGAACGTGAAGAAGTAATGAACTACAATGCATTTACATCATTTCCTCTTGAGGTTAGTAATATTGACTTAACCTATTTCATTCCTAACATATCTTTCAAGTCGTGCTATATTGAAAACATAAAGCTGCCGAAGCTCTGATTTTATATATTCTCTAGTAGTGAGACATGATCATATGATCATAGTATTAGGGAATTTGATTCTCACAGTATAATGCTTATCTTTTGAACTTCGTAGATATGACATCGACATAATCTTTATAAATCTTTGTTATGATTATGTTAATGGGTTATGATGAAGATTTCATCCTAGAAAACAATGTTTACGTTTGTTTAAAGGAAGTACATTCATGAACTTGTTTTGTGAATGAAGGAAATCGCTAGGCTTATTGGTACGACTATTCATTGCAAATCTTTGGATTACCAATATGTATGAGATGGTAGAACCGATCGTAACTTTGTTATGTATCTTGGTACAACTAATCACAATGCGACTTATGATTTTGTATGGAGTGGTTTTCATCTAACTTCTTTAAAATCCTATCTCATATGAGCCCCCGTTGAATGGTGAGCGTCACGGTTCGCTTAGAGAGAGAATCGCTTAGAAGATTTTGTAGAATAAACCTAGAGAGGACACTTGGTGAGACTCTATTGGTCAACCGGTTTATAACGCATAACAAACGTAAACCTAAATCTAAACCTATATTGATATTCGTTCATCCCCAAACCTTCCCTCCTGTGGTTTCTTCCGCAACAAAACCATGGATCTTCATCATCAAATACCTGAGGTGAACAAGGAGGTCACCAAGATTGCTAGGGAAGATTCGCCCATAAACCATTCTATACGCAATTTCAATCTGCGACTACAACAAAGTATTCTTGAACTGTGCCAAAACAAAGTATCCAAGCCGAGAAAGCCAAGCGGAAATTGATGTTGCTATCAACATACCTAATTGAGTTCGGTTTGAAGTTATGGCTAAGAGTGATTGGCGAGATGTTGAAAACCTAAAACCACTTAATAAATCTCTTCTCTCCATAACCTAATTCTATTATCTTCTTTTCTATATTCTACATATGCATAGTAATACTTGCTTTGATTTTGACTTTGAAATTTTGTTTTAACTTTAGTTTTAACTTTCATTAACGTATTTGGGTAGGTGGTTTTACGGGTCATGGACAATCTTAATACTTTCATCAAACCAATCCCCCTTTTTACTTTATTTTGTTGATCAAATAACCTATCAATTACACAGCTCTGCGTGGAACGATCTCTTACTACCGCTATATTACCCGATTAATTATTAGAAATATCTTTATTAATTTGTTGCACTTACGACACGCATCATCGCCACCGACGCATGGCAACTTGCGGCCCAAAGCCAAAACACACGGTTTGCACCTAAACCCTAATTTGGCCGCGCCTACTCTATGGAAAAGCCATGCTCAACGCTGGCTGCTAAAAAGGAAGGTTGTCATAATCAACGGCTATTCTTCCCTCTGAGATGCGGATCTCGACCATTCAAGTTCGCCACCTAACTTACGGACCAAAGCCAAAACATCACGTTTGCATCTAAACCCCAAATTTGGTCGCGCTTCTATTCTTTGGCAAAAGCCATGTGCCTCCACTACCATGGCCACTGGCATGCCACCATGCCACACGTAACACCTTGTTTACACGTTTTCCCATGAAAACACTCGAGACATCTAACACATGTCACAAACTGGGGGATGCTCATAGAGGGTATTGGTTTGGCGGTTTACAACGTGCGGCGTACACTACGCTCGTTACATGAAAGTGTCATAAGAATAAGGTGGTTAGTAAATACAGGGAGTAATGGTGAAACGCTTTCCTTCATTATGGAACATCAATTCCAAGCGTTGCGGTTACCACACTCCTCCCATTTACTCATATGTTTCTATTTCTTACAAGACAGTCGTTTCCTTTGACTTGTATAAATAGGTCTTACCTATTTCCACCGAACAACAAGTTTTGGTCAGAGCATACAACACTCGGGAAACCACTTGCTAGCTTCTGTTAGCTTTCACATTCTGATACAAGTCAAACAACTACTCTTCGGAATCAACTATTCGGTCTCAACACTTTCTCGCTTCCCTCCCTAAAACCAACCTGCTCATTCACTTTGTGGATCAAGCAAGTCTGGAAACGGATATTTCTTGGTTTAGGCCGGATTTGTGAGATTGATCTCTTGAATCTAAAGTACTCCCTTGCAGTACATTGTTTAGGGTTTAGACTCAGTTTCTCACCCACTCACGCGAAATTACCGAAATCAGGAGAAACCGTTTTCACCCTCAAACAACAATATAAACATGCTTTTCTTAAACATGAAATGATTAACTAACAAATTTGTTACCTAAGATTCCTCATCCTCTTCTCCCCAGAAAGATGTATCATTAAGCGCAAGTTCAAATAAGAACTCTCCCCCAGTATGTTGTCATCCTCTCGCAAGAACAAAAGAACAACAACAAAGGAAACCTTTACCAGAGAAAGGTTGAATCGGTTTTAACTAATGCGTGCCAATAGCAAAAGTTAAAAACCCCAAACACATATGTTATGCTAAACACAACTCATGTAAATAAAAATTGATTCAACATATTGTGACTTTTCACATATGAGTTTTAATCGGAACACCTTATGATCCTTTGATAAAGCCTACCAACATGGGCTAGAACTTAATCCCGCTAAATCAAAAATCCACACAAACCATAAGGGTTCACATCATATGAGATCGAATATTAAGGTTAATGAAAACCAAAATCAGACATCCCATAAACCGAAAAAACATAGCAAAAATATAGAAAATCATGCACGGGCTATGTAATCGGAAACTATCACAAGAAAAATTATAAAATAATAATTTTATTTATAATAATGATAGTTTTATTCAAAAATAGACCTTATACAATAATCGAAATAAATCAAAAATAATCTAATCAAATCTCTTCCCGATGTTGAGATCTCTTCCGCTTGATAGGAATAATCCTCAAAGAATTCCTTGAAGAGATCCTTGATTGAAGAATAATTCCTCAACCTTGAGTAAGATAGGTTCTCCTTCGCTTACCTTTTTCAGAAGTAATTCTTGTTGCTTGACAAGGTGTGCTTGAACAAGTAGAGAATTTTCAAGAGAACGCTTCAACATCAACACCTCTAATTTTATTTCGCACAAGTCCGTGCCAATTTGTGAAACTCTTTCTCATAATCAATCATAGGATACGAAAGATTAGTATGATTGCAAGAGGTGGTTCCAATTCCATTAGAGTTATGGAACACGGGAAGAATCATAAGCCATTTTTCAGCATATCTTTGAAACCCTTGCGAGAGCTTTGCATGATAATCAGACATTATACATAATTCTTGTTCCAGAGGTACATACAAGAATTCTTCTCCTTTGAGAGACAAAGATTATGAAAACTTAAATACCAATAGTTTCCAAAGACTTGGTCATTGATTATGGAAATCAAATATTCTCCTTTAATAATTGAAAATTTCAATATTAAAGGTTTTAAGAAAGTGCCTTCTTGTGAATATTTCCATAGATCTTGCAAGTATTTTAGACTATTGTGCAATATACACTGAACTCATCAAACATAGTTTGAGCACTTTATGAGTCAGTGTATTCAAATAAGATACTAAGTATCTAGTTGAGACAGATTATTCTCTTCAATTGTAGAAATCTTCTTTTATCATTCTTTTAGGATCTTACTCTTTTGTAAGACATACCAAACTTATCATAGAAAATAACTAGGTATTACCTTATGTATTTATGAACATGAGGAGTTTCCATATTCCTTTTTGTTTGGTTCCACTTTGTCTTCTTTGGTACCCATTTCCACGAGTTCCTAGTCTTTTGATCCTCTTTCCTTTTTGTGATGAACAACTCTTTGAGAACACTTTTGTGAATTCTTTGATCTACGAAAATTTGTCTTATCCATGATTTCTTTTCGATAAAGGTCTCATGTTACAACCTTGACTAGAAGTTGTTTTCCGAGCTTGAACTAGGTGAATGTTGAAGGTTTCTTACAACATGACCTTTGATTCCACAATGAAAACATCGTGCTGTAATGATGCTTATCTTGATGTGGAGGACTCGATGTGAGTAGTTCATTTTATTTTTAGAGAATACAAATCCCCTTTTGAAGATGAAAAATCCTTTCGTGATCGTTCGATGTCATCCTTCTTTCTTTTTAAAGAAAAGATTGAATCAGATTTTATAGATTTATCCGAGGAGGATGTAACCAACTAAATTTCTGATATTAATGAACGCATTTCATCTTTTAGCCTATTGACATGTTTGGAAACTGTCTTTATCTCAGAATCATACGAGATCTTTAAGGCATTGTATACATTTGCTGTTGTTTTTCTCAAGATCTCAATCCTCTTCTCTTGATCAATGGTTTTCTTTAGCTTTGCTTCCAAGGGTTGGATCTTTGAGGAAGATACGATCTTGAAAGAATGTAAACCAGCTTTCAGGGTAGTTAAATCAAGATTGAGTTGATCATTTTCAGCTTTCATATGACATAAGTATTCAAGAAGCTTTCCTTCTCTTTTTAGTGCAAGAGTGAGTTCAGTTGCACATGAGAGAAACTCCTCACATAGTTCATTTGGCTGAGATCTTTTTATATTCACAAAATCAGTATCATTATGAAGCGATTTCTCAGAATCTGAATCATTGATTGTGAATACAAGGCTTAACTTAACTTCTTCTTGAGAACATACGTACATATTTTGAAGAACAAAAGTAGAACTTGTGGAAGAAGCCCTTCTAAGCATTTGCTAAAGTCAAACCCATAGATGGATTTTATCAAATCTTGCTATATGTTAATCGAGTCCCTTTTTGGCTTTACCTTACCTTTCTGAGACTCATATCTTATAGGTTGGATCGCTTTAACATGATTGTTAGATCTTTTCGTGTTTGCCTACTACGATACCAATTGAAAAGACGAGGGTATCCAAATACACCACAATATTTTATTTATCCACATATAAGTCCTCTACCAAAAGTGATTGTCTATGGATAGAGTGAAGACAATACAACAAATCGGTTCACACTTAGTGTGATCGTCTATGGATACGAGATCGAGACAATACGACAACAAGATAACTTGTGTTATTGACTATGGATACAAGCTCGGACAATACATCAACAAAGTATGATACTTGATAATAGGTTGGACTTAACCAAACTCTATATGATCACTATCAAATATATGCGGGTTAACGTTTGTATAATTTACTTCAAATTATATAAACAAATATAATTGCGAAAATAGAAAAGTAAATCACACAACAAGATTTTGTTAACGAGGAAAAGCGCAAATGCAGAAAAACCCGACAAGTCCGAACTAAATACTCTCGAATTAAGCCGTTATACAAAATCTAAACCAACTTCGTATAGTTGAGACCAAGCAACTACCCCTAGTTCACTTAGTTTCCTCAGTATCCCTGCGCTTCCGATTTCGATGAGTGCACGCACTGGAACAATTCCTTTGGATCATATTCCAAACAGTAAAATAACAAAATATGTTTGGTAACAACTCTATTGATTCTTTCAAGATAAAGATTGTTAGAAACACTTTGCTCAAATCGAACTCGCAAGTGTTGTTATCTCAAGCTTATTTTTCAATATTAGTGATCAAAACTATAAGTCTTGATTTCTAGTCTACTTATAGATGTCTCGTACTAGGATAGATTGTGTAGTTGAGCATTAGACTTCTGCTTTCATCATGAAGATGAAGAACTACTAAGAGAGAGCTTGTGGAAATTCATCAACAAAAGGTAAGTGGAAAGACTAAAACTCATCTATCACTTGGAAAGTATATTTCTACTCTATCACCTATGTTGAAGGACATAAGTCGTGTTACAATATAGTTTTCTATTATACATTTGAGATTTTAAGGAGTTTAACGCGCTTTACATATTTCTCGGAATATGTATTGGAAAGCTTTCGCTTTGACCAAGTTCATCTTACATTCTTGACGAAATTCAAAAGATGATCATGTGAAAATTTTCGATTAACATCTTATATGGTTTGTGTGATACAATCATTTAATGTAGACTTGGTGGTAGGCCTCGAATGAGATGTTTAAATTACGGCCTACGGGTTATACCGCAAGTGCACGGCGTCTATCGGAGACGCGGCAAGTACGGGTCGATCCACAGAGACAAGGGTGTGCTCTTATATGATCAAGGCTTGCTAACTGAATTCAAGTGACAGAGTAACAAAATAGTGTTTTGCCGAAACGGCTGAGAAGTGATGAGATAAACCTAAACTAAGGAATAAAATGTAGTGACAGTGGGATATTAGGTCTCAAATCCACACTAACTTATACTGTGTCTTCAACTCATGACATTGTTCTTGTTTTGACGAATAAGGAGAGGTGTCGATCTACCTTACGTCTAATATGTTTCTCCACTTAACGAGTAATCACAACTAAGGAATACTACCAAAGTATTACCTGTCCGATTAAAGTACAAATAATCTAAGGATTATAATATCAATCACAGTTGAATTAGGTTGCAAAAGCATACACAACACGGGGAGTTCCAACTAAAGTGCATCCATGGCGTTGGTATGCACCGTGAGAGCAATGTGTTGCTCGCTCGGGTAATCTGTCTTAACACTAATTAAGCATTCAAGAAATAACACATGACTATGAACACACATTGTAAATCGAGTTTCATTGAGACCCAAACAATTAAACTAAAACATACTAAAGCAACAAAATAAACCTAAACTGACACTAAACTAATCCGGCGTGAGTTCTATGAACATCGATCACTTCTATTTATACACAAACCCCAAACCCTAGAAATTGATAAAACATAAATTAAATGAAAATAATCTCACCCATACCCTACTCCTGAATCTCCTTCTACCCTGTCAATTTATGCTCAGGAGAACGCCATGCATCGGTTGTTGGCTAACCTAGTCTTGTTTATCTTTAACTTAGCTTCTAGGGTTATGAGAAGCTATTTTGAAAGATAACCCCACGACTTGGGTGGAAAAAGGTGCTGGCGATGGAGTTGTTGGTAGCTATGGTGTCGATGGAGGTGAGTTTGGAAGAGGAGATGGTGGTGATGGTGGCGGAAGAGAGAGAGGATGAGGTTTTGCGGGCGGTGTGGAAAGAGAAGAAGATGAAGGAGAGAATGAAGCTAGGTCGATGGGTATAGGGTATGGGTGAATTTGTTGTTGAGCGGGTGCAGCGAGAGTCGATGGGAATGGCCTAGCGAGCGTCGGATGGAGCTGAAGAGATCTGAACGGTCGAGGTTGGTAGCCGGTTTTTGAGTGATCTCGTGTTGCACGGAGCATCAAGAAATGATGATAGTGAGGGCAGCGGCCGTTGGATGTAGCCGAGGCGAGATCTTGACGGCTCGGAGTGAGCGGGCTCGGATCCGGGTCGTGGGTAGCTCTAGCCCATGTCTTCCTTGTTGGGTTGCAAGCCGATTCGCGCGCTGGGCTTTGGCTATCTGCTCCATAGATGTTTGACTCCAATTCTTCGCTCTTTGGGCTCCTCGCTTTCTCCGACTTTATTTAGTACCTAAAAATACAAAATTAATTAAAACAAATATTTATTCTTGAAAACAAGGAAAACACGAGATGCGGGATAATATCGATTTCTAAGCGCAAAAGATGAGTAAAATGCCAATAAAAAGGTGTATAAATATGCACTATTTGGCACTCATCAAATACCCCAAACTGAATTTTACTTGTCCTCAAGTGAAACGAGAAATGAAGAAATCCTAACTATACCACTTTGTCATTGGTCTCTCGAATGCATTTAGCGTATGCACTAAGCCTTTAAACCCTAGGTGTCCCTAGTGGACGAGTTGTAGTCTCGTGAGGGTTTACAAGAGGTGTACCCACAAAACCTTCTCCAACTTGAGTGTAAAAGAGTCCCAAGCCTCCCGAAGCTATGAGGACATAGAGTTTAAGCATGCTAGTAACGAGAAGTTAGAACTATCAAGAACGCATTCTCATCCTTAAGTCTTTGAGCGAGAAGTAACCATACCATATGAAAGAATTGGATTCGATTGTGATCATAAGTCTCAACTTGCCTCACCATTAGGTTTTATGATAATTGCACTCAAAAAGATCGCTTTTAGTCTCTCATGTGTGCGGGCGGAATAAAGAGAAATCCCGCACACGTTGTAGGTAAGAAGGATAACCTTCCGAAATAAAATGCGGAGACTCCACAAAAGTGTGGACAAAAAGAATCTTTTCTAATGATCTCTAAGAAAGGAAAATCAACCATTAGCAAGGGGTGGGAGTACTCACTCACTTCTCACCCGATCGGCAATTAATATCACTCTCTCATAAGAAACCATAGAAACGTCTTCAATCTTCGGTCTTCGGTCTTGATCTTCAATATTGATGACGAACTTCTAAACTTCACAAAAACTTAATAATAAATTTTTTCAAATTCCTTGTTGTTTGATTTTTCTTTTGAATTCTTCTTTTTACCATGGTGGTAGCAAAATAAACTACAAATTTTTTTTTTTTTTTTTTTTTTTTTATAATAATAAGTTAAAATAAAATAATGCGATAAACTCAATTTTTCACAAACTTCATTAATTCTCATCTTATTTTCTTTTCTTTGTTGCACATAAACCTTGGACTATATCAATTTTTCTTTCCATATTCCGATTAAACTCCGGTTCTTTGACGATGATGTGTTTCTATGGGTCTTGCTGATTGACAGAGAGAGATGCTAACTGCAAATCGATATTTAGAAGGAGTTTTCATCTTTAGACGTCACCCTCATGATTGACAAAATTAGCACTCAAGAGATCAAATGTAGTGCTGAAAATGGTGCGAAGTTGGGTAGCTCACCATTCCTACCCGGAATTGACGTAGGTGACACACACTCTAAAAGCTTTTCTAGAAAGTCACAAAAGTGAAGGTCGGTACCTCGCTTGATGTAAAATGGGTAGTCTCCACTATGGTGATCACAATTCTACTAACGAATATCTAAACAGCACCTAATTCGCCCCCCGGTATGGTTAAATCCGACTTTAACGCTCTAATCAACTAAGGAACCCGATTGCGTTCTCCAGTACTTCCAAGTTCTTGTTATTTCGGTCAGACTCTCTATGTAAACATAGCTAAAAGCATGCTAGTGACTCTAAAATCTCTAAAAGTTGGAGGTTTTTACAAAAAGTTTTTTAATTTTTTATTTTTTTTTTTTTTTTTTTTTTTTTTTTTTTTTTTTAAGAAAATAAAAGGTTAAAAAGACTAAAAACTCTAAATGCAAAAATATAAATAAAAGGTTAAAAAGACTAAAAACTCTAAATGCAAAAATATGCAAATGCACCCCCAAACCTAAATCAAACATTGTCCTCAATGTGTCACAGATAGGAAAAATTTAAACAGTCACGTACCGAGAGAACTATCTTGATAAGATAAAAAGGAAGAGATTACCGGATGTCGGCGGGAGCAAGGTTGAGCTTCATTAGTCAAGGCAACATCCAACATTCTCAGTGGTGATTATATCGGATTAGCACAAAAAAAATGCACAAGAAGACTCAACCGATTCAAGAAAGAAAAAAATTAACAAGTCCTACAAAAATTTACTAACAGTCTAAAGAGTTGAGGGTCAACCCAATAGAAAATATGTACAAACATTAACAAATATAACATGAAAATGGGCTTTGGTTTATGTGGGAATTTGGTTTGTGTGGGCTGATTGTTTGGTTTTTGTGGGAAAATTTGGTTTAAATGGGCTGATTTGGTTTATTGGGTTTTGGTTTGTTTGGGATTCATTTTGGTTTTTGTGGGTTTGGTTTGGTTTATGTGGGAAAGTCCAGCCCAGTTGATGCTAAACAGCCCAACAGATGGGGCTTAGCCTAGATGGTCAGGCCTAGTTTGGCCACAGCCCAGATTAAATTTGAAAAATATATAACCCGGTTGTGGTTTAGGAGCCCGAAGCAGGTTCGTGAGCCCTTGGTGTGGTCGATCAGCCAATGACCATTGATTGTGGGCTGAGTTTTGGTTCTGTAAAGCCCAGGTTGGGTTTAGCTCAGTGGACTGGGTTTCAGTTTTTTTTTATCAGCCCAGATCGGGTTCAGTGGGCTGGTTTGGTGTAAGCCCGATTAGCCTAGTGGTTGGGCTTCATGTAAGCGGCCCGGTGGGTGGGCTTCAGTGAGACCAGTGGTCGATCGACCCAGTATGAAGGCTTCGATTTTTGGGTGTGGGCTCTAGGTTATGCTCAGCCCAGGTTGAGAGCTTCAGCTGAGCACACAGCTCACAGAGTTTTCACAAAAATTGACACAGCCAAAAATTGACAAAGCCTGAGCCGGGTTATGTGCAGCTTAGTTTATGCACAGTCTAGTGAAACACAATTCACAAATCACACACAATTTCTGAGCACTCAGGGGTGCTTTGCACATCACAGCTTAGGATGGCAAAGAGCAACACAACATACAACTCACGAAGGAGTTGGCGAGATCACAACACGAGCTTAGCTATAGCTCAACTCACAGCTTCAGGGGCTGGATTGAGCACGATGCTGTGCATAGAGTACGAGCAATTATAGTGGGCTTTGTGATCACACAAACATTCGAGTTAAGCCCTCATGGTAATTTGCCAATGAAGAGCAACAATTCAACAAATCTATCAAAATTATCACGGGGGAATGAGCAAACTACAAGGATTCAAATGAGCAATGTTGGTTGTGGTGATCATGCCAATAATTTTAAGGTTCACAAGGTCATGTCAACTGGGTTACAATGGTTATTCACAAGCGGCTGGCCGGTGTTGACAAAGTTATGCGGCTACACTAACCTAGGCTAACCAGGCAACACCAGCTCAACAGCTTCAGGGGCTGGAGCTGTGCACAGTGGCAAGCTCGGTTCTCGGACTTTACAGTTATACTAGCGAGATTATGCAGCGAGAATAGTGGCACTCATCAAATAGTGGCACTCACCAAATTTTATTTGGCACTCACAGATTCTCAGTTACACACTGTTATGCAACTATTGCCCAAACTCACAGCTTAGATTGCACTGACTCACAGTTGCCTGACTCACGGCTCAAATCGCCCTAACTCACGGTGCGTGGAGGTTAGGTGACTTCAATGCTCACACTTTATGCACCACAGATTACAAGCTTACAAATGCTCGATTCTTGAGGGGTTTGGTCAACACTGCCGGGCTAGCGCGGTGCGACTTTGGCTACCCTCGGCTCGAGAGGATGCACAGTGCAGGGCGAGTAAGCAACTTCACGCAATAAAAGTGACTCGATTGTTTGCATACATCACCGGGCGAGACAAAGGCTCAAAGGGCTGCAAGGATATGCTCACGACTCGAGCCCAGTTGCACGAATTTCAAATATTGCAAGGTTGAACAAAACAGCACTCTATGTTGCAAGGGGTTGGGCAATATCTTGCTAAGCGACTAGGGTTATCGGGAGACATGGTTTATTATTCATAAAAATTGAGGTTCATCGAAGTTCTAGAACAACCAACCATTTTAGCTCCAACAAAAGCGTGTTCGCGCCTTTACCTTCCCTGGGTTGGCTTGCATAGCGGCACGGGAGCACAAAGACACAGTTGCACGGCCAAACACTGACCAGACTAGCTCAACAAAGAATTAGTTCTCTATAATGAAAAACTATGCTCAATTATGCGGCCAAGATGGGTCAGATCTTTGTGCAACTATGCAGCCAAGATGGCTGTGCTTTGGGCCTGATGGGGAGTTAAAAGTGACAGAGTGACACTAAGCTACGGCTACGAGGCTTATAGCTCGGGTCAAAAGGCCAAGATGCTAAGGACAGCACAAATTATGATTAATGCACACTAAGTTATGCTAATGATGCGATGGTGAAAAAGCTAAGATGCAATGCGACAAAAGAAAGCTGGATGCAATGGTAAAACAAGCTAAGTTACACTAAAATAAATAACACAAGGTGAGTATGTACAGAGGAAGGATGAAACTCGGTGATGTATTAGCCGAAAATCACAGGGGCACACACCAAGTCCCTGCGGCAAATGCAAAAACTTGGTAGGCCTCGAATGAGATGTTTAAATTACGGCCCTATGTTATACCGCAAGTGCAGTGTCTATCGGAGGCAGCGGCAAATGCGGGTCGATCCCACAGAGACAAGGGTGTGCTCTTATTGATCAAGGCTTTCTCTAACGAATTCAAGTTGTGAGTAACAAAATAGTGTTTTGCCAAAAGCAGTGAGAAGTGATGAGATAAACCTAAACTAAGGAATAAAATGTAGTGACAAAGTGGGATATTAGGGTCTCAAATCCACACTAACTTATACTTGTGTCTTCAACTCATGACATTGTTCTTGTTTTTGTGAATAAGGGAGAGGTGTCAAGATCTTCCATTTACCTAATATGTTTCTCCACTTAAGAGTAATCACAACTAAGGAATACTACCAAAGTATTACCCGTCCTGATTAAAGTACAAATAATCTAAGGATTATAATATCAATCTGGTTGAATTAGGTTGCAAAGATACACAACACGGAGGAGTTCCAACTACAAAGGCATCCATGGCGTTGGTATACACTGTGAGAGCAATGTGTTGCTCTGCTCGGGTTAAACTGTCTTAACACTAATTAAGCATTCAAGAAATAACACATGACTATGAACACATTTGTAAATCGAGTTTCATTGAGACCCAAACAATTAAACTAAAACATACTAAAGCAACAAAATAAACCTAATTGACACTCACTACTAATCCAAAGTGTGAGTTCTATGAACTCCGATTCTTCTATTTATACACAAACCCCAAACCCTAGAAATTGATAAAAACATAAATTAAATGAGAAATAATCTCACCCACGCCTCCACTCCTCCTAATCATCGTTCTCCCCTGTCAATTTATGCTGGGAGACGCCATGCATCGGTTGTTGGCTAACCCTAGTCTTGTTTATCTTTAACTTAGCTTCTAGGGTTATGAGAAGCTATTTTAAAGATAACTACGACTTGGGTGGAAAAAGGTGGTTCACATGGAGTTGTTGGTAGCTATGAGTGTCAGTGGGGTGATGGTGACAGAGAGGAGATGGTGGTGATGGTGGCGGAAGAGAGGGATGGGTTTTTGCGGGCGGTGTGGAGAAGACAGAAGATGAAGGAGAGAATGAAGCTAGGTCGATGGGTATAGGGTATGGGTGAATTTGTTGTTGAAATGGAGTGCAGCGAGTCGATGGGAATGGCCTAGCGAGCGTCGGATGGAGGCAAGAGATCCGAATCAGTCGAGGTTGGTGGCCGGTTTTGGAGTGATCTCGTGTTGCACGGGAGCATCAAGAAATGATGTATAGTGAGGGCAAAGCGGCCGTTGGATGTAGCCAAGGCGAGATCTTGACGCTCGAGTGAGCGGGCTCGGATCCTGGTCGTGGGTAGCTCTAGCCCATGTCTTCCTTGTTGGGTTGCAACCGATTTGCATGGCTTTGGCTATCTGCTCCATAGATGCTCGACTCCAATTCTTCGCTCTTTTGGCTCCTCGTATTCTCCTGACTTTATTTAGTACCTAAAAATACAAAATTAATTAAAACAAATATTTATTCTTGAAAACAAGGAAAACACGAAATGCTGGATAATATCTCGATTTCTAAGCGCAAAGATGAGTAAAATGCCAATAAAAAGGTGTATAAATATGCACTATTTGGCACTCATCACTTGGAATGTTTTGTTATGATTATTTCAATAACTTGAAAATTGCTTTGATGCTAATAGTGTGTGAAAACGGCTATTGTCATCCTCTAAGAAAGTTTCAATGATTGAAATAAGAGTTTAGAACACTTAACCATTATTGGATTGTGACATGTTGTGTACTCTTGCACATATGTTGTTGATAGGCACGAAAGTGCGACGTTCTACTCTCATATTTACATTAGCTAGGACTCGATATTTCGCTAATAACATTGGTTTAAGTCATTTCTAAGAATTACAAGGAATTCGATCATTTGGAAGATAAATGGCTTGATTGAAAGCTAAATGGCATCTGCGACTATAAGGACCAATGTTGCTGCTCACTGCACAAGAACCTTGAACGTGGCTGGCCTGGTATTCCTATATCAGTACCACTCAAGGCTTAGGCCATCTCACATTTGTGATAGGAAACAAGAATCAATCGAGCCCGGCCCACTAGTGACGAAGGGAAAGTTGGACGTGTACATTCTCTAACCACATTTTTGGTGTGTTTAATTCTCACATCTCATTTACAGAAAAGCCACTTCTCTGTTATCAAATGGAACTCATTTCTGTATCTTCCAAGTTCAGACGAAAATGAGATGAAGACTTTGTGGATCTATACAAACGAATGGAGTTGGAATTAGATGGCGACATCGGTTCTGGGTCTCATCGTCAGGTACAGGTAAAGAAGCTTATTGATGGAGCTGCTGTTCATTTCAAGGTTCATTCACAGATGAAGTAAAATGAGAAATACGGTGCGAGATCGAGATGTAGGCTAAGCTGATAGATGTATCTTGTAGCATTGAAAGAAAGAATAACTGTGTTTTTCATTACTCAACAAGAGTCCGTACAATGTAATAAATACACAGAGACTCTGACAAGAAAACAACAGTAGCCACACACGTGTGGAGATTACAACCACAGAAACAAATAAAGACTGTGTGTAGAACATATACACAGAAATAAGAAAGGACATTGTGCAGATCAAATGCACAGAAGTAAAGAACTAAATACTCTTGTTACTACCCCCGCAAAATGAAGGGGTGTTAAGACCTTCAGTTTTGATTTGAGAAACTCAAAACGTGGTGCTGCAAGACCTTTGGTGAAGATGTCAGCTGCCTGCTCCAGTGTTGATAAATAGATGACCTGTAGAGACTTAGATTGAACTAATTCTCAAATAAAATGAAAGTCTAAAGCCATGTGTTTCATCCTGCTATGAAAAATAGGATTAGAAACTAAGGATATGGAGCTTTTATTATCACAATCTATAGTAGGAGAGTTAGGCAGAAAAATATGTAAATCTCTGAGAAGATTGCATAACCAAACAACTTCAGCTGCAGTGGATGCCAACGACCTGTATTCAGCTTCAGTGCTTGACTTTGAAATGGTGGATTGATTTTTGGCTGACCAACTAACAGGATTGTTGCCAAAAAATATGCGGTAACCACTAGTTGATCTTCTGTCATCAAGATTACATGCCCAGTCTGCATCTAAAAAACCTTGAAGAGCAGTGAAGCCTTTAGTGAAAAGAAGACCATGATCAATAGTACCCTTGACATATATGAGTACTCTTTTTGCAGCTGTTAAGTGAGTTGTTGTTAGAGAGTGCATGAATTGACATATTTGATTCACTGCAAAACATAGTTCAGGTCTTGTCCAAGTTAAGTATTGCAAAGAACCTACAATTGATCTATACTCTGTAGATCTATACTCTGTAGGATTAAAGAGAATATCACAATCAGTATCACTCAGTCTTTGAGAGCTAGAATAAGGAGTAGAACATGTTTTGATGCCAACTAGATTTGTCTTCCCCAATAAGTCAAGAGCATACTTTGTTTGGCTTAGAAAAATACCTTTGTTGTTCCTTTTAACCTCAAGAACTAATAAGTATTATAGAGCTCCTAGATCCTTCACTGGAAATTGAGTACATAGATAAGCAATAATAGAGTCACAATGAGCTGAGTTATTCCCTGTGATGATGATATCATCAACATATACTAGTATAATAGTGAGTTTAGAGCCTAACTTCTGAACAAACAATGAAGAATCTGCCTGTGAAGGAATGAAATCAACTGCAATGAGAGCATCCATGAGCTTTTCATACCAAGCTCTAGGAGCTTTCTTAAGACCATATAAGGATTTATGTAATCTGCATACATAATCAGGATGTTCTTTATCTTCAAAACCAGGAGGTTGTTTCATGTAAACTTCTTCTTTTAAATCTCCATGTAGAAAAGCATTACTTACATCTTATTGTTTAATATTCCAGTCAAAATTAACTGCTAGAGAGAGGACAAGTCTAATAGTTGTAGGTTTTACAACAAAGTTTCAGTGAAATCAAAGCCTTCAACTTGATTAAATCCCTTTGCTACTAATCTAGCTTTATGTATTTCTATAGTGCCATCTGGGTTGTACTTTATTTTAAAAACCCATTTGTATCCTACTACATTTTGAGTAGGATCAGGTGGTACTTTTAACCAAGTACCAGCTTCTTGTAAAGCTACATTTTCTGTTTGCATAGCTTTCAACCAAACTGGAATCTTAGCAGCTTGAGTATAGCATGTAGGAGTAATATGATTAAAATGAGATATATGAGAAGCAGACAATGCATATTTTGTAGAGAAGAAAACTTTTGGTTTGAAAGTACCAACCTTTGCTCTTGTAATCATTTGATGAGTATTCAAAGAGTTATCAACAAAAGTTGATGTTGTTGTTGTAGTTGAAGTAGCAGAAGTATCCAAAATAGCAGAAGTAGTAGTTGAAGAAGTACTGTTATTATCACTGAGTATAGAAGTATTTGTAGTATCTATAGAAGTATCCACATTATCATAAGCTCTTGGAAAGTCTACAAACATTGGAGAATCAGTAGAGCTGTGTTTACAAAGTGTTGTATAAGGAAAAGTTTCTTCATGAAAAACAACATGTCTAGAAACAAACACTTTACCAGTGGATGGCTCCAAACACCTGTAACCCTTGTGTTGTGAACTATATCCAAGAAAAATACACTGCACACTTCTAGGTTGTAGTTTGTTATGAGTGTAAGGTTTCAACCAAGGAAAACACAAACAACCAAAAGACTTGAGAAAGAAATAATCTAGTGCTTTATTGAACAGTGAATGAAAATGTGTTGAAAAAGATAATGATCTTGTGGGTAATCTGTTTATGACATAATTTGCTGTGGATAAAGTATCAAACCAGAACTCAAAGGGAAAATTAGCTTGATATAAGAAAGTTCTTGTAATCTCTAGGAGATGTTTATGTTTTGATTCAGCCACACCATTCTGCTCAGATGTGTGTGGACAAGAAATTTCATGAAAGATACCACTATTAACCAACACCTTCTTGAGAGCAAGATTAACAAATTCTCCTCCTCCATCAGTCCTTATAACCTTGATGTGTAAATTTAACTGATTTTCTATATAAACTTTGAAGTTATCAAAAGTTGTCTTGAAATCAGATTTAAGAGTCAAAGGATAGATCCAACAGAATTTTGTAAAATCATCAATTATATTGACATAATATCTGAATCCATTTACAGACATAACTGGTGCAGGACCCCATACATCCATGTGAAGCAATTGTAAAGGAGCTGTAGTTACAGACATTGATAGATGAAAAGGTTGCTTATGACTTCTACATACTTGACACTCAGTACAAGTAAGACATTTGTCTGAAATATTAAGTATCCTAGCTAGCCTACTAAGAGATTGAAAAGATGGGTGAGCTAATCTTCTATGCCAGACTGTTGAAGAAGCTTTATGACATGAAAAAGTTATTGAAGAAACTGGTGAAGCAATATTTCCTTGTAGAGGATAAAGTCCATTCTTACTGGGACCTTGAAAAAGGATCTGTCCTGACTTCACATCCTTAACAATAAAGTCATTTGAAGTGAAAGTCAGAGAGCAATTGTTATCTCTAGTAAATTTATGAACTAAAATTAAGTTTTGTGAAGCTAGAGGAACATGAAGTATATCTTTGAGAGTAAAGTTGTTATTAGGAACTTATACTAAGGAAGAACCAGTTTTAAGGATTTTCATACCTTCACCATTAGCTGTAGTGACAGATTCACAACCTCCATAAGAAGAAGTAGAAGCAATATTGGCAGCGTCAGCAGTCAAATGATGTGTTGCACCTGAGTCCACATACCAAGGATTTTGACCCATAATATTTGCAGAGGCAAGCATTGCCTGTAAATTTCTTGGAGGATTTCTACCTTGATAAGAAAAATTCATCCTGTTCCAACATTCATCAGCAGCATGACCATATTTATGGCATATTTGGCATGTTGGTCTCTCCCCTGAAGAAATTGATGTAGAACCAAAAGAAGGTGGTCTTGGTACAGAAGTAGGATAAGAATTTGTATCTGATGTTGTTGGAGAAGGTAGAATACCAACACCTCTACCAAAACCCCTACCAGAATAGGAATTACGACCTCCCATGTGAAAACCTCTTTAATTTCCTCTACCATTGTTGGGACCAAAAGCATAGAATGCTCTATTAGTGGATTCAATAGAAGAGATTGTAATCTTACTGTTAATGATTAACTCTTCACTGAGTAGTAAATTGTGCAATTCAAGACTTGAAACAGGTGGAGTTCTCATTCTCACAGATGTAGCAAAAGAATTGTAATCAGCAGTCAATCCTCCTAAAGTGACAACTACAATTTCATCATCTGATACTATAGATCCGATGAGTGACTAATTGATCAAGAATGGTCTTGATTTCATTAGTGTAAGCAGCAATAATAGAATTTCCTTTCTTGATATTCATGAGTTTTGTTCTCAATTGTATAGAATGAGTAGAAGAAACTCGAGCAAAGCGATCAGAAATACCTTTGCAAAGCTCATAGGAAGAGGTTGCAGTAGCAAAGTATGAAATAACATTGTCAGAAATTGTTGAGGTGATCCACATCATAATCGTCGCATCCTCATCCATCCAATCAGTGTATAAGGGATTCTCCACTCCATTGTTGGCATTGGTACGAGATGTATACTGTGGTGGACATTCAGAAGAGCCATCAAGATACTTCATTATCTTGAATTTTTGAATTACAGGTAACATCAAAGCCTTCCAGATGAGAAAGTTGTCATCTTTGAGTTTTAATTGAACAATACTGGTAAGTTGATTAAACGGAACCCTAGAAATCGAGTAAGCTGTTGGATTTTCCATTAGAAAGATTAAGAAATCTTAAAGAAAGAATCAAGAAAATTTAGATCTAGAATGAGAAACAGAATGATTTGAATACTGTAATGAAACGAAAGAAGAATGAAAAGAAGAAGAAGAAGATCGGAATTGATTAGAAAAAGAGATTGGATCGAACTTTGTGTATGATACCATAGTAGCATTGAAAGAAAGAATAAATGTGTTCTTCATTACTCAACAAGAGTCCGTACAATATAATAAATACATAGAGACTCTGACAAGAAAACAACAGTAGCCACACACGTGTGGAGATCACAACCACAAAAACAAATAAAGACTGTGTGCAGAACATATACACAGAAATAAGAAAGGACGGTGTGCAGATCAAATGCACAAAAGTAAATAACTAAATACTCTTGTTACTAGTATCAAATCATTTAGATAGGTTTGGTGGTAATGGAATCACTACTACAACACTCTTTGTAAAAGTCATGGATGAAATCAATACAAGCAATTAGGGATTTGATCTCACTGTTTTTAATGGAATTTGGGGGTTTTTGACGTAAAATGAAATTGGGTTTTACTCAAAGTTCTCAATGAAGAAAAAAATGCACAGCAGCAAAGAAGAAAGGGGTACTGATTATTAATGGCAGAAATCAGATTGGAGTCTCGTCATTTCGTGATGTTTTAACATCAACAACTTTTGGGAGTTTTGAAGTTGAATGAAAATGGGGTATGTGTTCTCGAGAATTGGAGGGCAGTTGACTGACTGGATTGGATGTATTCAAGGGTTCGTTTATCATTCGAATTATCATCAGTTGCGGTATTATTTTATAAGGAAGAAGTTAGGGTCTGATGTATCGATGGAATGGAGATGAAGTTGGGGATTTTTCAGCACAGATTCGAATTGGGTTTGTTTTGAGAGGAACTAGTGTTGCTGCCATTGATTCATGGCTATAAATGATGGGCTAAATGTGATTTTAGAATGAGACAGAAACTATGAAATTGGTGTACACAGATTGTGGATGCGAAATGGAGATTAGGTTCTGTTCACGGAAGATTAAGGCAAGTGGGTTGGCTGAGATGTTGCAACTGGTGGTAGTGTTCAAATGGTCAGAGAAGTTGGTGTTGTAGCCGAGTTTTGGAGACTAGTGAGTTGGGGATTAGAAGACCAGGGAGCTAGTGGAACCAGGTTTTGGAAATTGGCTGAATCTGGAAACCGGAGGTAGTAATGGACCAGATGGGTTGGGCTTCCGAAATATCTGCTTGGTCTCAGTCAGAGGTCTACAACAACTGCTATATAAAAAACAACAGTGCCATTTTGGATGGGAGGCCATACTGAGGGAAGAAAACTAGGTGTTTGTACCATACCAAAACGGTATATGGGTACTGGGTTATTAATGAAGCCCAATTCGTTTATTATTGAAACACAACTGGCTTATTATTGAAGCCCATATTGTTTATTATGGAAACATAACTGGCTTATTTAGGAAGCCCAGTTGGCTTATTATTGAAGCCCATTTCGTTTACTATAGAAACACAACTGGCTTATTATTGAAGCTCATTTTGTTTATTATGGAAACATAACTGGCTTATTTTTGGAAGCCCAGTTTGCTTATTAATGAAGCTCATTTGTTTATTATGGGAACCAGTTTTGCTTATTGTGGAAGCCCAAAGACCCATGGGTTAGCTCTTAGAACCCATGGATCGGTCCACAAACCAAAATTGTTCTCTCTCCAGGAAAGGGGTTTAAATTTGGATAGGGGCTATGGACTAGGATATTTTGAATGTTGACTTTGGAATTATTTAAGATAATTATGGTTATATTAAATCCTAACAAAAAAATGATAAATGTTACCATAGGATAATTATCTTGAGTAGTTATAGTTAATATCAAGATAATTATAGAAACCATAACAAAAGAGGATAATTATCTTTAGTTTTAAGTATTATTTAAGATAATAATTAAGATAAGTGCAAAACCCTAATAGAAAGTGGAAGGAATTAGTTAGGATATTATAATTATTTAAGATAATTATAGTTCCTAAGAGAGAGGATAATTATTATTCAAGATAATAATTAATATAAATCAGAATTATGAGAGATAACAATCTTCTTTATTAATGAATCTGGTTGTTTTCTTGGATTTGTACAGGTAAAGGGTTGTTATTAAGATAACTATGGAAACCCTAAAGCTAGACCTACTTTCTGCCTATAAATGGAGGCTAAATCTTAACTTAAAAGGTACAGATTTTCTAACCCTTTTCCATACAATACACCTGTGAAAAAACTCTCTCTGACTTTAGCATCGGAGTGTTTTTTGCAGGTGCCCCCACCATTTAATATCGATCACAACAACAGTTTCTTGAGAATCCGAATCAGTATTTGGAGGCCAATCAATTACAATTTCATCAACATCTTTGGTGAAGTCAAGCCAACGGTGGAGATCTAATCGATCTACACGCATCTCGAAGAGTGTTGGGTGAATATTTTTGCACCAACATCTTTTGGCGCCGACTAAGGGGACTACGAGCAAAAAGATCGTGTTTCCCCTACAAAAGAAGTTCTTTTTATCTTTCAAGCTATTTTGGAAGAGGTGTTTCAGTAACAGATCTCGAAGTGTTGCAGAAGTCGCAGCAACAAATAAACAAGGTGTTGCAGATCTGTCCAAAAACCGCAATAGTTAATCTTGTGTTGCAGATTTGTTCAGTAACAGATCCCGAAGTGTTGCAGAAGTCGCAGCAACAAATAAACAAGGTATTGCAGATCTATCCAAAAACCGCAACAGTAAATCTTGTGTTGCAGATTTGTTCAGAAACAGTTCCCGTGTTGCAGATCTGTCCAGAAATCGCAACAGTTAAGCTCGTGTTACAGATTTGTTCAGAAACAGCAACTGTTACTCTGGTGTTGCAGATTTGTTCAGAAACAGTTCTCAGTGTTGCAGATCTGTTCAGCAACCGCAACAGTTCACGTAGTGTTACAGATCTGTCAAGAAAATAGCAACATATTATGAACGTTACAGAAAACATTGAGACAGAGACTCTTTCCTGTTACAAAATCGGTGTTACGAAATACAGCAAAACAGAAAGAGGTTACATGGAGTCTTCAAGAGCAAATCAGCATGTAAGGAATGGAGAGGCACCTATCAGAAATCTTCCTACTCAAAGCGTCGTCAATCAAGTAATACGGAGCGCCGTCGTCCAGTCTTTGCAAGATGGAAGAGAAACATCAGTTTCATCAACAACATCAGGAGCACATTCTGTGAGAACTAGCTCGAGTTTTAGAGAAAACAACTTTTGGGTACGTAGAACACTGCCTCGGACTAATAGCGAGAACCTTAATCGTCAGGGAGGAGTTCGAAACCTGCATCCAAGCACTCAGGGTATTCATCTTGAAACAATTGCTAATATAGGTGTACGACATCCACCACGCACCGGGCAAGTTAACAATCCGCACGTGACACCCATTGATTTGGCGCTACGTGAGCGTTACCAAAGTTATAAAGGGAAAACAAGCGGCTCTTGATCGCATTGGAGAAAAGGAAAGAGTTAGAAGAAGTGCATGCCTCACGTTCCGAGAGCAACATAACAAACCGTCGTACACTCCAAGAACGTGACACCGCACGCGAAAGGAATGAGACTCTTGATGGACGACGAGTCAACCGAAACGATGAAAGAAGAATAGAGGGTGCCAGAGGTGAGCGTCAACACAGTCGTAATCCACATAACAATGGTTATTATGATCGTTACGTACCTGATGAGGGACATTATCACGAGCAAGACAGAAGATCCGGGCCAAGCCATAGACGACCAGAAAGGCGCATGCATAGAAACGATCACGTCACCAGGGATCATTCAAAAAGATCCAGGCGCGAGAGAGACCGTCCAGAGAAAAGGACAGATCCACTCAGGAATGAACGGATCCGCAGAGAAACTGAGGGTGACTCACCACGAAACGAGGAGCTTAGAAGAAGGAAACTTAATAAAATGATTGAAGAAGTGTTAGCTCGAAGCAATCCAAAGACGAGAGACAACAAATATTGACGATGAAAAATTCAACGGACTCACCATTTGTTGACATGATAAAACGTTTCCGCCCTCCTTTAAACTTCGTCCAGCCTCAGTTCAAAGAGTTTTTTGATGGAAAGAATGGCAATCCGGTTGAGCATGTCCAACATTTCCAAGATTCTATGAGTTTGTGGGGGTATAGTGATGAACTACTCTGCAGAACCTTCCCGATAACCTTGACTGGTAAAGCTTTAACCTAGTTTTCACAATTAGAGTCAAATTCAATAGCAAACTTTGGAATGTTGTCGGATGCATTTTTCGAACAATATAAAGTTAATCTCGGGAGCAGAAAGGGAAGCAGCCACTTGTTTCTCTTGCAACAGGAGATAAGTGGAAATCTCTTAGACTTCACACGAAGATTTTGTCAAGAGGTTAGTGAAGTTGGAAAAGTTGATCCTGGCCTCGTGATTGAAGCATACAAGAATGCTTTTACCTATGAAGAATTTGGGATATACAATTCTTTAACTGTCCAACCAGTCGGAACACTCAAGGAGTTATACGACAGGGCAGACAGGTACGGAAAAGCTGAAAAAGAGAAAAAGGCCAAGATGTCACGAACATCGAAAGGGTCCAAAGCCGAAGGGCATGCCAAACCAAAGCAGCAGTTCGAGGGTGATTCTAAAAAGAAAAATCAAGATGAATCCAGGAGCAGATCTGGAAATGGAGAGGACGCCCGAAAGAGTCAAGGAAGAGAAAAGGTGAAGTTTCCCATTCTAAACATCGGACTCGAAGAACTTTTCAAGAAGATTAAGGACTCACTTCCAGTTCCGAAGCCGTTGCCGGTAGAAACAATAAGAGAGACAAGAATAAGTATTGTGCTCATCATCAAGATCATGGACACAACACAGATTCTTGTTGTACGCTTTCGGCTGAAGTCCAAAGAATGATTGAAGACGGGAAGCTGAAACTCTAGAAGAAGGGAAAACTAAGATATCTTTTTCGAATGCGGATCTTGCTGGAGTTTATCAGCCACATAACGATGCAATTGTTATCTTAGCTCTCATTGGAATGTACAAGGTACGCCGAGTTCTAGTCGATACTGGAAGTTCAATTAGTGTTATATTCTCCGGAGCATACTCCTCAATGAACTTGAATGAGGGTCAAGTTGAAGCTGTCGATAATTCAATCATCGGATTCAGCAGTGAAACGATGACAACAATTGGAAGAGTAAGTTTCCCCACGATTGTGGGAGGAAGAACAGTTATGCAGTACTTCTCATTGCTAGATTGTCGCACACCTTATACTGTCATTTTAGGACGTGATTGGATTCATGCAATGGAGGCAGTAACTTCCACTATTCATCAATGTTTGAAATTCATTACTCTAGCAGGGGTGATGAAGGTTAGAAGCGATCAAGTGGCATCTCATAAATGTCATGAAAGCGCAATGGAGGAGTATAGAAAGTCTGAATTAAAGGGTTCAGAAATACTCCATGTCGAAAAGAAAGCATAGCAATCAAAGTGCTTCCCAACCTCTTATCAAGGAAGAGGAAAGGAAGGTTCGCCAACTATTGAGGAGTTGGTAGAAGTACAAATTGGGAATCAAAAGGAGCATACAACGTTTATCGGAGCAGAACTACCTTTAGGTGAAAGTGAGAACTTAATTACCCTATTGAAGGATAATAGAGATGTGTTCGCTTAGAGCCTCGGAGATATGTCGGATATTGATCCTGCCATAGCGTGACATTGGTTGAATATCAGTGAGGGATATAAGCCAGTAAGGCAGAAGCCGCGAAAGATGACTCCAGAACGGAAGGCAAAGGTAGCAGAAGAGATTGAAAGAATGCTAGAGGCTAGGATCATCAAGCCTGTTAGATATCCAAAGTGGTTAGCGAACATTGTAGCAGTTCCGAAGAAAAACGGGAAAATCAGGGTATGTATTGATTTTACAAACTTGAACAAGGCATGCCCAAGTGATCCTTATCCAATCCCCAGAATCGTCGATTTGGTGGACGCCACCCAAGGATATGGTAGATTGTCATTCATGGACGGCTTCTCTGGTTACAATCAAATACCGTTATACAAAGATGATCAGGAACATACAACTTTCATAACAGACAAAGGGATATATTGCTACCTCGTCATGCCATTTGGATTAAAAAACGCGGGAGCAAATTATCCGCGTCTTGTAGATGAAATGTTCAAAGATATGATTGGGAAAACCGTCGAAGTATACATCGAAGACATGGTGGTCAAATCCAAGCAGAAGGAGTCTCATCTTTCGGACCTGAAAAGAACCTTCGAACGATTGCGACGGTATGGAATAAAGCTGAATCCGGCTAAATGTTCTTTCGGACTCACATCTGGGAAGTTTCTCGGGTACATGATGACACAAAGAGGAATTGAAGCCAATCCAGAGCAAATTAGAGCAATATTAGAGATGTCGTCACCGAAAAATATAAAAGAAGTACAAAGACTTACTGGAAGATTGGCTGCTTTGAACAGGTTTATTTCACGAGCATCCGATAAGTGTAGATCCTTTTTCCAAATTCTAAAGAAGGCAGAAAAATTTGGTTGGGATGATGATTGCGAACATGCTTTTAGCGAAATCAAAAGGTATTTAACCTCTCCTCCTGTGCTCACAAGCCCAAGACGGGAGAAACCATCTACATATATCTCGCTGCAAGTGAATATGCTGTGAGTGCAGTTTTATTTGTCCGAGAGCCTGATGAAAAGCCAGTCTACTTTGTTTGCAAATCATTAACAGATGCAGAGACTAGGTACTCAAAAATAGAAAAAATGACGCTAGCTCTTATGCATACAGCAAGGCGCCTAAAGCCATATTTTGAAGGGAGACGTTTCGTGGTATACACTGAATATCCACTTAAGAAAGTATTGGGAAGAACGGATGATTCAAGTAGGCTATCCACATGTTCTACTTACCTTGGAGCATACACCATCGATTATGAACCAAGGACTACAGAAAAAGGGCATGCTCTAGCATCAGTGATGGCATACTTCCCAGTGGATGATATTGAGGTTTCTGAATCCATTGTCGACGAGGAAATCCTACATGAAGCGGAAAACGTGTTACCAATCCCATTGTCATGGGAACATGTGAAAGCGAGTAAGAAAGCTTCGAAAGAAATATATGTGAAAACGAGTATTAAAGACTCAATGTTGATATCTGACAAGGACAATGGGATATGGAAGATCTATACCGATGGATCCGCAAACACCGACGGAGCAGGCGTTGGTTGTGTACTAGTTTCCCCAAAAGGATTGCAAATAGAAAAAGCCATTTGGCTAGGTTTTACAGCTTCAAACAATCAGGCTGAGTACGAGGCTGCAATCTCGGGACTGAAAACTGCACTTCACTTGGGGGCGCGGAAAGTCGTACTGACAACCGACTCGAGGTTAGTCGCCAACCAGTATATCGGTGCATACAAAGCCAGAAATGAGAAGTTAGCCTCTTATTTAGAATATATAAGTGAGTTGGCAAAAGAATTTGAAGATTTCATAATCGAACAAAAGCCAAGACTTGAAAACAGGCATGCAGACGCCCTTGCTTACCTATCAGCAACAGTAGAGTCAGATACAACTCGGTTTATCGTAGTTGATTTCCAAGAATTTCCTAGCATTCACAATAATGTTGCCGCTGCACATATAATTTGTGCAAATGAAATTGGGAGTGGCTCTTCCGAAGCGCAGCACGATCCTATGGATACTGATGAAACCCTCAATGATCAATCCGAAGACTGGAGACAGCCTTACATTCGTTACCTACAAACACAGGAACTTCCAGATGATAAATACAAAGCCGGAAAAATAACGAAAACTGCTTGGAGGTACACTATGATAGAAGGTGAACTATATAAGAAACCTATCGCAATGGAACCATACCTGCGATGTGTAACTCGAGATACTGGCAAGCAGTTGTTAGCTGAGGCGCATGAAGGATGTTATGGGAATCATTCTGGAGGCAGAAGCCTGGCACACAGATTGCTGTCTCAAGGGTACTTTTGGCCCTATATGCAAAATGAGGAGTACACGAAGAAATGTATGGCATGTCAGCTACATGGCCCTCTAATAAAGAGACTGGCAAATGAGCTACATCCAATAAATAGCTCGTCGCCATACAACAAATGGGATTTAAATATTTTAGGTTCATTCCCCACGGCACCCGGGGGCGTCTAGTATTTGTTAGTGGCGACTGACTATTTCACTAAATGGGTGGAAGCAGTAGCATTGGTAAGAATGGAGGCAGTACACGTCCGCAGATTCATCTGGGAGAACATTGTATGCAGGTTCGGCGTGCCAGCGATGATCGTTTCTGACAACGGAAAGCAGTTCGACTCTAAAACAATCAAGTCATTGTGTGAAGGATTACATATTAAACACAACTTTTCTACTCCTTACTACGGACAGAGTAAGGGACAAGCGGAGGCGACAAATAAGGTTATCCTAGATAATTTGAAGAAAACCCTGGATAAAGCCAAAGGAACGTGGACGGAATTTTTACCTGGAGTTCTGTGGGCATATAGAACGACACCAAGGCGATCGACTGGATTTTCTCCGTTTACGCTAGCATATGGGACATAACAAGTTTTGAGGAGAACAAGGCCGAAATCATTAGATTCAAAGAGTGAAAAATCTCTTTCCGCCAGTTGGCGCTTTCCCGATGGTGTTCTTCCCCCGCAAGTAAGTCTTTTTCATTCATTTTTGGCTGAGTTGTTTTCAAAGGCTTGCTGGAATTTTTGGCTGAGTTGTTTTCAAAGGGATTTGGCTTGCTGGAAGAAGACATTCTGTACATATAAAATAGTATGTATATCAGATTGGAAGAACATGTAATGGCCAAAATGGGAGAAGTCATTAAAGTATTAGCTGTGATGAAGGGACATACAGTTTATTCATTAAGAATGAAAACTAGTTGTGATGTTATAAATGAAACTGTAAAAATCAAGTGGATAGAAGAGTCGGTACGTTTAAATCAAACAAGGAGCTATGACGACAGAATCTTACAAGCATCACATCAAGTGCATTAAAAAGGAATCAGATTTAAGACTTAACATCCAGTGAATAAAAATTGACAGAGGTTCGCATCAAATAGAAGATCATGCAGTTATACATCTGTTTAGGTGGAAGTGATATTTATGCAGATAATACAAGGGAAGCTGCTTTGAAAGTCAACACAGTGAGTCATCAGAAGGAGAAGACATTGATGGGGACAAGTCAACAAAGTTTTACAAGCATCATGGATCATGATCATACGTAAACAAGATAAGAAAATGCATAAGTTAGTGCATTCAGTTACGGCAAGGCTAACTGGAAACAGAGGTTGCATGTATGCTATGAGAATTAATCATCACCTTGATTAAGTTGGACGAGCAGATAAAAGCTACACGAGCTGCAAGTAAAAACAAAGAGTTAAAGTTATCAGCTAAAACAACGTAAGCTATTACTGTTGGGATATATGTTTTAAAATAATTCTTTTGTACATTTATATCAACAATTCGAGCTTGGCCCAGTGGTTAAGTATTTTGGACCCGGAGGGTTAGGTCTTAGGATCGAATCCCTCCCCTCTTTGGATGTGCATATATATTATATATTTATATATAACATTAGTCCGGGAGCGGGGCCTTGGGGGTCTTGGGAGGTCTCTTGAATTTGGAAAGTTGTTTTTAAAAAGATTTTTTCAAATCGTTTTTACTGCACTTAATTTGTTTTAATTGCGCTAATTATGGCATGATTTATTTGCCCGTTTTTTGACTGTTTCGAATGGAATTTTAACTGCAGCAATTAATACAATTTATTCTCCATTAATTTGCATTGACTTCCGGTTATAAAAATGATTTGAGAACAGAAAAGAAAACATAAGTTTTACACAATTGTTTTCTAAGAATCAAGAGACCAAAAATACTGAGCAAGAATAGAGAGAGTAGAAGTGATCGATTTCTCATTGTGTGCGTGAGAGATCGAAAGAGAGTTTTTCTCGGCTGTTTTATCCTGGGGGTGTCGTGACGGAGAAAGAACTGCTTGCACAAAACTTAAGGCAGAGCCACGAAACGTCCTAAAGAGAGCGACCTGGTCGTGACTCAGCCGTCACTTTGTTTTGTGTTCTAATCCTTGTTTTGCAGGTGTGAAATCGGCAATTGTTCCAACAATTTTAGGATGAATCCTTCTGCCATGGAATCAGAAAAGAAAACTGTTGCTGATATCAATAAGCCGTTCAAGTTTGAAGGACTCTATTTCAGAAGATGGAAGCAAAAGTTGTTCTTCTACCTCAAAGTGATGAAGTTACACATGATGGTGACCTCCATCAAACCAGCTAATCCAGAAGATGCAGAAGCTGCGACAAAAGCAACTCCAGCTGCAGCAAGTGCAACTCCTCAACAAACTGAAGAACCTGTTGTGACCCAAACTGCTGAAGAAAAACAAAAAGCCTATGAAAAATGGGTTGATGATGATTTTGATTGCAAGAATTATATTCCCAATGCATTGTCTGACGATTTATATGAATATTACTCCACGTTTGATACTGCTAAAGATGTTTGGGATGCCTTACAGAAAAAATACGACACTGAAGAAGCCGGATCGAAGAAATATGCTGTAAGCCGCTACATGAAATATCAAATGGTGGATGATAAATCGGTTGTTGCACGGGCTCATGAACTTGAAAAATTGCCCATGAAATTCGACCAAAGGTATGAAAGTTGATGAACAATTTCAAGTAGTCAATTTATGATTGACAAGTTACCACCTAACTGGAAAGATTTTCGTAATGCTTTGCGTCATAAGTCTAAGGAATTTTCTCTTGAAAGTTTGATTGTTAAGCTCAGGGTTGAAGAGGAAGCACGGAAACAAGATATAAAGGAAGAGGTTCTTATTGTTTCCAACAATAAAAATCAGACTCAAGCGAGCTTGAAACCTAAGAAAAAACCTATGAAACTCCGACGGAACCAAAGGAAAGGAAAACCTAATCAAAACAAGAACCCACACCCATCAAGAAATGTTCGAATTCCACTTCTAGTTTCTTTGTTATGCCTGCGGTAAACCTAACCACATGGCTAGGGATTGCAGGAATAACAAAGGAAAGAATAACGCTCAAGCTAATGTTGCTGAAAGCGTTATAATTCCCATGGTTTCTGACCCAGAATTTTTCATGGTTGGTGGAACTGATGGGTGGTGGATAGACAGTGGTGCTTCGCGCCATTGTTGTTTTGATAGGTCCCTATTTAAGAGCTATACAGAAACAAAGGATAAGCAAGTGTTGTTGGGAGACTCCCACAAAGACTATTGTGAAGGGTTACAGTACGGTAGAACTGAAGTTCACTTACGGGAAGACACTTATGCTGAAAGATGTTCTTTACACTCCCAGAAATGAGAAAGAACCTTGTTTCCGGCTATCTTCTCAACAAGGCTGGCTTGTATCAAACTATTGGATCTGATGTTTACACAATTACTAAAAATAGAGTGTTTGTAGGAAAAGGTTATGCTACTGATGGAATGTTTAAGCTTAATGTTGAAATGAATAAAATTGCATCTTCTTCTTATATGGTGTGTACTTTTAATGTTTGGCATGCTAGACTTTGTCATGTGAACAGTAGATCAGTAGATACCATGAGCAAGCAAGGTCTTATTCCAAAAATATCCATGCATGATTTTGAAAAGTGTGAATCTTGTAGTCAAGCAAAAATAACCAAAGTTCTCATAAATCTGTTGTTAGAGAATCTGAACCATTAGAATTGGTGCATTCTGATTTGTGTGAATTTGAAGGTATATTAACTAGAAATGGAAAAAGATATGTCATGACTTTTATTGATGATTTTTCAAATTATACTTATGTTTATTTGTTAAGTCATAAGAATGAAGCTATTGAAAAATTTAAGATTTTTATTCTTTGAAGTTGAAAATCAATTTGGTAGAAAAATTAAGAGATTTCGTAGTGATAGAGGCACCGAATATGATTCTAAACCATTCACCGAAATTTATGAATCTTGTGGAATTATACATGAAAAAAGCTGCTCCTTATAACCACGAAATGAATGGAAAAGCTTGAAAGAAAGAATCGTACTTTTACTACTCTTGTGATTGCTTGTTTGCTTAGTTCTAGTGCTGCCTCTCATTGGTGGGGAGAAATTTTGTTGACTGTTTGTTATGTTTTGAATCGTGTTACAAATTCAAAAACAAAAATTTCACCTTATGAACTTTGGAAAAATAGAAAACCTAATGTTTCTTATTTTAGAGTATGGGGTTGTTTGGCTTATGTTCGTATTCCTGATCCTAAAAGATCAAAATTAGCTAGTAAAGCTTATGAATGTGTTTTTGTTGGGTATGCTCAAAACAGTAAAGCTTATAGATTTTTCGATCTTAATAATAAAGTTATTATTGAATCTATTGATGCTGATTTCTTTGAAGATAAATTTCCTTTTAAATCTAGAAATAGTGGGGGTTCTTTACCTAGTGATGTACCTAGTACAAGTTCTCAACCTAGAATAGAAGAACCTAGAAATGAAGAAACCAGTGATGCTGAAATTGAACCTAGGCGTAGCAAAAGGGATAGGACTGTGACGAACTTCGGTTCCGATTTTGAAGTTTATACTCTAGAGGAAGACCCTTCCAGTCTTCAAGAAGCACTTAATTCTCCCGAATCAGGTTTTTGGCAGGAAGCCATAGATAATGAAATAGACTCCCATAATCTTAATGGAACTTGGCACCTAGCATTTACCCCTTGGTTGCAAAGCAATAGGTTGTAAATGGGTACTTAAAAGGAAGTTGAACCCGATGGTTCAAGTAGACAAATACAAAGCTAGGTTGGTAGCTAAAGGCTATAGACAAAGAGAAGATGTAGATTTCTTTGATACTTATTCTCCTGTTACAAGATTGACTTCTATTCGTGTTTTGATTGCTGTTGCTGCTGTGCATAATCTTGTTGTTCATCAAATGGATGTTAAAACAGCTTTTTTAAATGGTGAATTAGAAGAAGAAATTTACATGGAACAACTTTGAAGGTTTTGTTGTTCCAGTCAAGAACAAAAAGTATGTAAGTTGGATAAGTCACTTTATGGTCCTGAAACAAGCTCTAAGCAATGGCATGAAAAATTTGATAATTTGATGATTTCACATGGTTTCGAATTAATGAAAGTGACAAATGCATATACTATAAGTTTGAAAACAATGCATGCATCATGATTTGTTTGTATGTGGATGATTTGTTGATTTTTGGTTCAAACTTGTCTGTGGTTGAAGAAACTAAGAATATGCTTAAGTCTAACTTTGAAATGAAAGATTTGGGTGAATCTAGTGTAATTAAGAATTAAGATTACTAGAACTGATGATGGTATTTCTTTGGATCAGTCTCATTATATTGAAAAGATTTTAAAAAAGTACAACTACTTTGATTGTAAACCTGTGAGTACTCCTTTTGATCCTAGTGTTAAACTGTTTAAGAATACTGGTGATAGCATTAGACAATCTGAATATGCTAGTATAATTGGTAGTCTTCGTTATGCAACTGATTGTACTAGACCAGACATTGCATATGCAGTGGGGGTTTTATGCAGGTTTACCAGTTGTCCTGGTTTGGAACACTGGAATGCAGTTGAGAGGGTTATGCGGTATCTTAAAAAGACCGTTAACCTAGGATTACACTATAAGAGATTTCCTGCAGTCCTTGAAGGATACTGCGATGCTGATTGGAACTCTCTTTCAGATGACTCCAAGGCCACTGGTGGATATTTGTTTAATATTGCTGGTGGCGCTGTGTCTTGGAAGTCAAAGAAACAGACAATTCGCTCAATCTACGATGGAGTCGATTGATAGCACTAACGGCGACTAGTGAAGAAGCAGGATGGTTGAGAAACTTGCTTTCTCAAATTCCTGTATGGGATAGACCGATACCAGCTATTATGATCCATTGTGATAGTACCGCGGCTATTGCAAAAGTACAGAACTGTTTTTATAACGGTAAGAATCGACAATTACGTCGAAAGCACAGCACAGTTAGAGAGTTTCTCACAACTAGTGCTGTACGGGTGGATCATGTTAGGTCGGAAGAGAACTTAGCTGATCCTTTGACGAAAGGATTAGCTAGAGAAAAGGTATTATATACCTCTAAAGGCATGGGACTTATGCCCACTAGAAACTGAGTCATTTTGTGATGGATACCCACCTAGAAATAGGTTCAAAGGGAATAACGATTCACAAATGATATGGAGATAGAATCATGCATCTTTCCCATGGCATGATATCCTGAAGCGGGTTAAGGTTGAGTTCTTTAACTCTTAATGATGTCTATAGCTCTGTATAGAGTGGGGTACCAAGCTACAAGAGTACCTTTGATAGACTCACCTATGTGAATGAGAAAGTGTGGCCGCTTTCTATGAGAACGTGGGCAGTTCTCTAGAACATTCATTAAAACTGGGATAAGCACAAGGCCGTAATGTGCTGGCATTTAGGACTTTACTCTTAGTTATGTGTGTGTTAAGTAATCTGTTCTCTCCATAGAGTTCAAAGACATATGTTCACTCTGTGTCAGAGTTCAGAGAATTTAATACTATGTAAAGGTTCAAAATCGAAAGATACCTTTGCTTATGCACATAACTATACGGATCTTGCTCAATGATTTTAAAAATATAAGTGGGGGATTGTTGGGATATATGTTTTAAAATAATTCTTTTGTACATTTATATCAACAATTCGAGCTTGGCCCAGTGGTTAAGCATTTTGGACCCGGAGGGTTAGGTCTTAGGATCGAATCCCTCCCCCTACTGGATGTGCATATATATTATATATTTATATATAACATTAGTCCGGGAGCGGGGCCTTGGGGGTCTTGGGAGGTCTCTTGAATTTGGAAAGTTATTTTTGCTGTTTTTAAAAAGATTTTTTCAAATCGTTTTTACTGCACTTAATTATGTTTTAATTGCGCTAATTATGGCATGATTTATTTGCCCGTTTTTTGACTGTTTCGAATGGAATTTTAACTGCAGCAATTAATACAATTTATTCTCCATTAATTTGCATTGACTTCCTGGTTATAAAAACAGTTTTGAGAACAGAAAGAAAACATAAGTTTTACACAATTGTTTTCTAAGAATCAAGAGACCAAAAATACTGAGCAAGAATAGAGAGAGTAGAAGTGATCGATTTCTCATTGTGTGCGTGAGAGATCGAAAGAGAGTTTTTCTCGGCTGTTTTATCCTGGGGGCGTCGTGACGGAGAAAGAACTGCTTGCACAAAACTTAAGGCAGAGCCACGAAACGTCCTAAAGAGAGCGACCTGGTCGTGACTCAGCCGTCACTTTGTTTTGTATTCTAATCCTTGTTTTGCAGGTGTGAAATCGGCAATTGTTCCAACAATTTTAGGACGAATCCTTCTGCCATGGAATCAGAAAAGAAAACTGTTGCTGATATCAATAAGCCGTTCAAGTTTGAAGGACTCCATTTCAGAAGATGGAAGCAAAAGTTGTTCTTCTATCTCAAAGTGATGAAGTTACACATGATGGTGACCTCCATCAAACCAAATAATCCGAGAAGATGCGAAAGCGCGACAAAAGCAACTCCAGCTGCAGCAAGTGCAACTCCTCAACAAACTGAAGAACCTGTTGTGACCCAAACTGCTGAAGAAAAACAAAAAGCCTATGAAAAATGGGTTGATGATGATTTTGATTGCAAGAATTATATTCCCAATGCATTGTCTAACGATTTATATGAATATTACTCCACGTTTGATACTGCTAAAGATGTTTGGGATGCCTTACGAAAAAATACGACACTGAAGAAGCCGGATCGAAGAAATATGTTGTAAGCCGCTACATGAAATATCAAATGGTGGATGATAAATCGGTTGTTGCAGGGCTCATGAACTTGAGAAAATTGCCCATGAAATTCGACCAAGAGAAGGTATGAAAGTTGATGAACAATTTCAAGTAGTTTGTTATGATTGACAAGTTACCACCTAACTGGAAAGATTTTCGTAATGCTTTGCGTCATAAGTCTAAGGAATTTTCTCTTGAAAGTTTGATTGTTAAGCTCAGGGTTGAAGAGGAAGCACGGAAACAAGATAGAAAGGAAGAGGTTCTTATTGTTTCCAACAATAAAAATCAAACTCAAGCGAGCTTGAAACCTAAGAAAAAACCTATGAAACCTGACCAGAACCAAAGGAAAGGAAAACCTAATCAAAACAAGAACCCACACCCATCAAGAAATGTTCAGAATTCCAATTTTGAGTTCCTTTGTTATGCTCATGTAAACCTAACCACATGGCTAGGGATTGCGGGAATAACAAAGGAAAGAATAACGCTCAAGCTAATGTTCTTTGAAAGCGTTATAATTGCCATGGTTTCTGACCCGGAGAATTTTCATGGTTGGTGGAACTGATGGGTGGTGGATAGACAGTGGTGCTTCGCGCCATTGTTGTTTTGATAGGTCCCAATTTAAGAGCTATACATAAAACAAAGGATAAGAAAGTGTTGTTCGGGAGACTCCCACAAAGACTATTGTGAAGGTTTCTGGTATGGTAGAACTGAAGTTCACTTCTGGGAAGACACTTATGCTGAAAGATGTTCTTTACACTCCAGAAATGAGAAAGAACCTTGTTTCCGGCTATCTTCTCAACAAGGCTGGCTTGTATCAAACTATTGGATCTGATGTTTACACAATTACTAAAAATAGAGTGTTTGTAGGAAAAGGTTATGCTACTGATGGAATGTTTAAGCTTAATGTTGAAATGAATAAAATTGCATCTTCTTCTTATATGGTGTGTACTTTTAATGTTTGGCATGCTAGACTTTGTCATGTGAACATTAGATCAGTAGATACCATGAGCAAGCAAGGTCTTATTCCAAAAATATCCATGCATGATTTTGAAAAGTGTGAATCTTGTAGTCAAGCAAAAATAACCAAAAGTTCCCATAAATCTGTTGTTAGAGAATCTGAACCATTAGAATTGGTGCATTCTGATTTGTGTGAATTTGAAGGTATATTAACTAGAAATGGAAAAAGATATGTCATGACTTTTATTGATGATTTTTCAAATTATACTTATGTTTATTTGTTAAGTCATAAGAATGAAGCTATTGAAAAATTTAAGATTTTTATTCTTTGAAGTTGAAAATCAATTTGGTAGAAAAATTAAGAGATTTCGTAGTGATAGAGGCACCGAATATGATTCTAAACCATTCACTTTGAAATTTATGAATCTTGTGGAATTATACATGAAAAAGCTGCTCCTTATAACCACGAAATGAATGGAAAAGTGAAAGAAAGAATCGTACTTTTACTACTCTTGTGACTGCTTGTTTGCTTAGTTCGTGTCTTTGCCTCTCTCATTGGTGGGGAGAAATTTTGTTGACTGTTTGTTATGTTTTGAATCGTGTTACAAATTCAAAAACAAAAATTTCACCTTATGAACTTTGGAAAAATAGAAAACCTAATGTTTCTTATTTTAGAGTATGGGGTTGTTTGGCTTATGTTCGTATTCCTGATCCTAAAAGATCAAAATTAGCTAGTAAAGCTTATGAATGTGTTTTTGTTGGGTATGCTCAAAACAGTAAAGCTTATAGATTTTTCGATCTTAATAATAAAGTTATTATTGAAACTATTGATGCTGATTTCTTTGAAGATAAATTTCCTTTTAAATCTAGAAATAGTGGGGGTTCTTTACCTAGTGATGTACCTAGTACAAGTTCTCAACCTAGAATAGAAGAACCTAGAAATGAAGAAACCAGTGATCTTTGAAATTGAACCTAGGCGTAGCAAAAGGGCTAGGACTGCGACGAACTTCGGTTACGATTTTGAAGTTTATACTCTAGAGGAAGACCCTTCCGGTCTTCAAGAAGCACTTAATTCTCCTGAATCAGGTTTTTGGCAGGAAGCCATAGATAATGAAATAGACTCCCATAATCTTAATGGAACTTGGCACCTAGCAGATTTACCCCTTGGTTGCAAAGCAATAGGTTGTAAATGGGTACTTAAAAGGAAGTTGAACCCTGATGGTTCAGTAGACAAATACAAAGCTAGGTTGGTAGCTAAAGGCTATAAACAAAGAGAAGATGTAGATTTCTTTGATACTTATTCTCCTGTTACAAGATTGACTTCTATTCGTGTTTTGATTGTTGTTCTTTCTTGTGCATAATCTTGTTGTTCATCAAATGGATGTTAAAACAGCTTTTTAAATGGTGAATTAGAAGAAGAAATTTACATGGAACAACTTTGAAGGTTTTGTTGTTCCAGGTCAAGAACAAAAAGTATGTAAGTTGGATAAGTCACTTTATGGTCTGAAACAAGCTCCTAAGCAATGGCATGAAAAATTTGATAATTTGATGATTTCACATGGTTTCAGAATTAATGAAAGTGACAAATGCATATACTATAAGTTTGAAAACAATGCATGCATCATGATTTGTTTGTATGTGGATGATTTGTTGATTTTTGGTTCAAACTTGTCTGTGGTTGAAGAAACTAAGAATATGCTTAAGTCTAACTTTGAAATGAAAGATTTGGGTGAAGCTAGTGTAATTCTGGGAATTAAGATTACTAGAACTGATGATGGTATTTCTTTGGATCAGTCTCATTATATTGAAAAGATTTTAAAAAAGTACAACTACTTTGATTGTAAACCTGTGAGTACTCCTTTTGATCCTAGTGTTAAACTGTTTAAGAATACTGGTGATAGCATTAGACAATCTGAATATGCTAGTATAATTGGTAGTCTTCGTTATGCAACTGATTGTACCAGACCAGACATTGCATATGCAGTGGGGGTTTTATGCAGGTTTACCAGTTGTCCTGGTTTGGAACACTGGAATGCAGTTGAGAGGGTTATGCGGTATCTTAAAAAGACCGTTAACCTAGGATTACACTATAAGAGATTTCTGCAGTCCTTGAAGGATATTTGCGATGCTGATTGGAACTCTCTTTCGAGATGACTCCAAGGCCACTTGGTGGATATTTGTTTAATATTGCTTTGGTGGCGCCCGTGTCTTGGAAGTCAAAAAACAGACAATTCGCTCAATCTACGATGGAGTCTGAATTGATAGCACTAGCAGAAAGCTAGTGAAGAAGCGAGATGGTTGAGAAACTTGCTTTCTCAAATTCCCGTATGGGATAGACCGATACCAAATATTATGATCCATTGTGATAGTACCGCGGCTATTGCAAAAGTACGTGAACTGTTTTTATAACGGTAAGAATCGACAATTACGTCGAAAGCACAAAGACAGCTTAGAGAGTTTCTCACAACTAGTGCTGTAAGATGGATCATGTTAGGTCGAAGAGAACTTAGCTGATCCTTTGACGAAAGGATTAGCTAGAGAAAAGGTATTATATACCTCTAAAGGCATGGGACTTATGCCCACTAGAAACTCGAGTCATTTTGTGATGGATACCCACCTAGAAATAGGTTCAAAGGGAATAACGGAACGTCGGGAGTAGCGCGGGTTTGGAGAAGCGAGGCTTTTGGGAGCATGACCCGTAGTTTTATCATCCCTTACAGTGAATGACAAATTAAATAAAAAAGTGAGGCAACGATGTATTGTCGATAAAAAAATAAATGTTTCTTGAATACCTTGTCGCTCGGGCACTGCCTTGTTGAAGCCAGATCTGCTCGCGAAGTGGACTTTGGTTGTGCGAGGGGTTCTTTTGCAAAGTAGATTTCTTGATGTTAGCCCAAGAAAGAAGAGGGTCCTTCACGATAAATCTAGTTCGGGTTGGTTCTTGCTAAACAACAATGGCGGGAAAAAGAACTACAAAGTTAATCATACCCGATTGTGATTTAAACAAAGAAAGTTAATCTCAAATATGATCAACAACAAAATCAGCTGAGATATGGCAAAATTAACAAACCCGGACGTCATGAGAGTAACAACCTGGTAGAGAATAGCTAAAGTGATGAAGAAGACGGTAAGAGATGTAATAAGCAAACACTTGCGAACGATGAAGAAGAAGAACACTTGCGAGACGATGAAGAAGATGAAAAGGAAAGGAAAATTCTTCCACAAAGGGGTGTTCCTATAAATAGATGAGAAAATATTATGACCGGATAACATTAAATGCACCTAAAAAAAAGAGGTAAATATAGACACGTGTAAACGGTCACTACCTAAATCAAGGAAGCTGATGAAAAGAACTTTAGCAACCAAATATAAGGCATATTTCCTAATAGGCGAGAAGAGATTGCGAACTCGATTATTCTCTCGTAACACATGAGGCAAGAAATGACACTTCGAATATAAAGAGCTTCGAAGCTTCGCAAAAGAATAGAAACCAAATACGTACTTTTCAAGTACGGTATTCTTCCGCCATTCCCTCATCAACAAAAACCAAAGATCACTACAACAACAGCATTTTTCCTTCAAGATCGCTCTTGGCAATATTCAAGGGAAAAAGAGGCAAGATGTAGGATCATAATATCA
>JAJJWW010012001.1:0-118849 GCA_023531295.1 Papaver armeniacum | reverse complement strand
CGCGGATTCACCAAGTGAGGAGGCCACAGAACCAATTAGCATGCGGAGCCGGTCTTCATCTTAACCAAAAATAAATCACTTGAGCCCTAATTTTTTTATTGTTTTTTTTTGGTTCAGCAGCTTCAGCTGAATCAGCTCCCACGGAGGAAAATAAACCAGCCATATCCTTCAAAAGAATTAAGATATAGTCCATTCTGGGGACGTGGTAGGTGATTTGAGAGTAACATGTGAGAAATCTAATCCCGAACTACTTAGGTCACGTTTGGTTGGTGGTTTTAACCGCCTGTTCTTACAGCAAGTATTACGTGCATCTGTACTGGCAAAGACGCATGCGCGATGCGCTTGCCGTTACGGTCCAAAATTTGTAAACATAGCTGCAAGCACCTCAACCAGGATGAAACACAATTTCACTTTGTTCACTTGTTTCATAACAACAAACATCCAGATCTACAAATCAAATTTTTCATTCACTAATTTTTTTAACCAAAAATATCATCACATTCAATGAGGTATAACACTTGTACAACGCAATAGCGCCAACATTGCTTTCCCTTTTCCCTGCCTTTCCTTTGTTCCACGAATGTTAGCAGTTTCCTTGTGGGGGAAAGTGAACACCTTCAAGATACTTGAATTGCTTAAAGTATGAATTCGTATCAAATTCTGCATTCAGCAAAACAACATACTTGAAATGAAGTGAAAACCGAAAATGTCGAGCTAGGGCTCCGTGAACCTTACACTCCATTTACAACACTATGTTCTATAAATTACCAAAAGAAAGAAGCTTAATTACAAGTCCATTTAACCATACTTTCAAAAAGTCAAAAACCAATAATGTTAAAAACTGGCTAATCAATTGGTTAAACCTGAAAAAACACAAAGTAAAAGCAGGTAATGGTCTTTTCTAGTGCAGACATTCTAGCAATGGGTACATGGAGTATCTGAAACCACACGTGTGAGACAATTTCCGACAGATTCTAGGTTATGTGGACAGCAGCTGGTTCATCAGTTGCAGGCTTACAATCAGGCAACAAGTACGGAAACAAAATAGAAGAAAACAAGGAATTCAGTGGATTGTTTTTGGGATGCAAGTACGGATATGTATCATAAAGGGTTTCACCTCCATGATGTCACGGGGGCTTCCAAAGGTGCAAGAGGTTGTAGGTACTCTAGAAGGGCACATAACAGGGATGAATCCTGATCATGATGAATTGGGTGTTGTCTCTAGGGTGCACACAGGGGAAGACAGCAGCAATCATCTGAAGAATATTAGCTAACATATGAAGACAGCAGCAATCATCTGTATCTAAACCATGGAAGGGAAAATTCGACATCTATAGCTGATACTAGTATTATAAAAGTTCAAATAAGTAATATGTTATACAGTTATAATGGAGCTGGACTCCACACTGCACTCTGTTAGAAGCATATGTAACTTAACAACTAAGAGTATTACTGGGATGATGATGACTTTCAAGAAATGCAGTATTGGTCACAAACTTCAGGAAAGTTGTCCCACAACAATGACTATGATGGAAGAAGTTCGCACCAGAACAGGATGTTTCAGGGAACTGCAAGACAAATACAAAGATGGATTGAATCCTTTCGAAACTCATGCTTTTTTTTTTGGACGTAACAACATCACAGGGGAAGAAGAAGAAGACACTTGCATAAGCATCTTCAGCAATTCCACTCATGAAGGCTCAACTAGTAATGCCAATAAACAGCTTCAATCGCAGCATCAATTCATAGATGGTACTGAATCTATTGATGTAAGACTATTGAATTAATATATATATATATATTTTGTTTATTTATTTATTTTTTAAAAACATATTTTGATTGGTCGTGCATCTTAAAATGTACTATTAATTCCCCTGTGCATTCTCAAGCATAAAAACATTACATTCATGTTGCTAATAAGCTGACAATATCCCCCTACTGACCTTCTTTGATGTAACTCATCCCTGAGATAAAATTAAGGTCTTCAGTTTTTACAATCTATCATTTACTAATTTCATGATAACAACCTCAACCATTCACATTTGCAGGATGCATATAAATGGAATAGTATTTTAATCTTTGGCACAACCAGTATTGCAAGGAAATCTCCTACACTGTATTGCCAGATGGACATATTAGCTAGCACAAAGGGGAGGAAAAAAGGAATGCTTTGTTAAATCTGTGACACCCCAGCTAATAACCCTATGACACAGTCCATGGCATTTCATTTTAGTCTAGCTTTAAAGTAAAAAGCTAAAAATAAATAAGAATAAATAATTTCTGAAGGAAATAAGCAAATGAAAACCTTGTTTGTTTGAAAACTATGATAAAATAGAAGGGCAGAAAAAAATACCTTGGCCACCTAGCACTGGTTCAAGCAAGCTTCCAAGTTTCTTTCTTATTTCTTCATGAAAGCGCCAGCAAATTTGCCATAATTTGTTAGATATACTCAAGTTCCCTCCCATACTGGCAATAGAGGAACTGAGAAGTGCAGTCTGAATTCTCCCTTAGTAGAAAAACAAATCACCTGATAACTCACTTCAATTGAGCTTCAAGAAAAATGGAAAAGGATAACAATGACACTTCCACACAAGAATAATTCATAGGGTTGACACTTAACATATCATATTTTTCCTTGCTAATTTACAAAACTGGGTAAACAGCCAGAATGAACATACAAGTTCTACACAAAATCTGCAACTTAAACGTTCATTATAACATGTGGTACTAAAAGAAATAACTGGAATGCAAAAGGAACACGGTCGGCAGTGATCAGAACAAGTAGTCCCATAAAATATCAAATCTGGGAAGTAGTTAAACAACCAAAAGGAAAAGATATCAGAAAAATGACAATTGCTTAATAGTAGATGACTGGAAATAACAAAATACCTGGTAGAGAGGTGGAGACCATAAACGAATACCTATAAATCTTGAAGTTAAGTTCAATGCAGAGGTGAAGTTCATATGTCTCAATAGTGGTCATACAGTCAAAGGTAGAGTCAATAAAACAGGAAAGTAATAAATCTGGAACAAATCACTCTTTCAGATAAGAACATGTAAATAAATCTGGAATCCCTTAGGTTTTCATGTTACCTTACGACATGTATTACTGGAAAAACAGGTGTAGCAACATAAATCTGAACCAACATCAAAATCATGGGTCTATACTAGTGTGAAGAACAAGTAATCAATTAAGATTTAGAATGTGAATTCCAAGCTGAAGTAATTGATAGCATCTAGTCATCCACGGTTAATAAGACACTCTCTATGCAAGATGTTTAAAATTAGACAAAACAACCATTCTACATAAGATTTCAAAATAGCATTCAATTGATTTTTCGATTGGAAACTGGATACATTTCAAAACATCTATATTTTACATATCTGAAAACCCCCAAATCACCAGAACAGCATAGGAAAACACAAATTTCTGAAATTTTAATTCCCTACCCTAGACATGTAAAGCACAAAGAAACCCTAAGAACTAGTAAATTTAGTAACAGCTTTGGTACCCTCAGAAACAGCATGCTTGGCCAATTCACCGGGAAGAACAAGACGAACAGCAGTCTGAATCTCTCGTGAAGTAATAGTAGGCTTCTTATTGTACCTAGCCAATCTAGATGATTCCGCTGCAAGTTTCTCAAAGATATCATTGATAAAACTGTTCATGATACCCATAGCCTTACTTGAGATTCCGATATCAGGATGAACTTGTTTCAAAACTTTGAAGATGTAGATCTTGTAAGTCTCAACTGATTTCTTTGACTTCTTCTTCTTCTTATCTGCTGATGAAGCATCTTTGCTTGGTAATTTCTTCTCAGCTCTGGGTTTCTTCTCTGCTGGTGCTTTCTCTGCCTTCTTCTCTTCGGCGGGCTTCTTTTCTGCTGGCTTCTTCTCTGCTGGTTTCTTCTCTGCTTTGGGTGCCATTACAACAAAAACTTAAGGATAAACTGAAAATTTATACGGAGAGAAAAGATTAATTTTGAGGGGGGAGAGAGAGTAAAGGTATTGGTGTGAAATGAAATGGGGAGGGCTTGGTTATTTATACAGAGGTGACATGGATCTTGATTGGTTCGTTTAGTTTCATGCGGATCGATGGTTTCTATCGTCGATTGTTGTAGCGTTAATCAAGAGTTTAGATAAGCTGATATTTGATGGAATTTTATTGGTCAGTTTAGTTTCATGCGGATCGATAGTTGGTATCGTTGATTATTGTTGCAGCGTTAGTTTAATCAAGGGTTTAGATGAGCGGAGATGTTGGTGGAATGTTATTGGTTCATTTGTTTCACGCGGATCACTCAGTGTTACCTGTTAACCTTTGATAGTTTAAAAGGTAATTGATGGTCGCGATTACTTTGTCATTTACACATCAAAATCCCTTTGCAACAATGATTTTGCATTGCTATTTGTGATCGAATCACCTTTACGATTACGGATTAACATTCTGAAAACAAGTAGTAGTATTTAATTGTAAACTTAAACAACCTGTAAATATTTCAAACCAAACATCCAAATATTTATTTATAGAAACCGGCCTATTAAAAAGAAAAATTAATAAACAAACAACCTTATTTCATCATCCCGCCATAAGAAAAATCAATAAACAACATTGCGAGGAAAGTAATTGATTTGAATAAATTATTATTATTTTTTTTTTCTGTTTTTGATAAATTAAATCATTAAAATTAGGTCACATAGTTTCGAAATATTGCGAATCAAACCCTACTTAGCTATTAGAGTTCATGATACTAAGATAAAATAAAAAATTATATGAACTTAAACAGATAAACCAAAAAAGGTAGCTAGTGGGAGATGATGTTGTGGACTGACAGTGTTGTGAAGTTGAAACTTGTTGTTGATTGGTGGTGGACGTGAGATGCAGTTATAGGTTATGGATGATGAGAGTGAAATGGATGATCAAGATCAGGATACTCGAGTTATCAAGGAAAGATAACTGGACCTGGCTTCACGAATCCCTATGAAGTCTTTGTAATCATTAAATCCTAAAGGGGTTAGGAAGAGTACGACTTTAGATACAACTAGGACACACCAAAAAGAACTGTCGAGATTCAAAGATCCCTATGAATTCTTTTAAGGAAGTTTCAATGATTGAAATGAGAGTTTAGAACAATTACCTATGTCTGGAATCTGGATACAACACGGTATGCATATCCAGTATGCGAACTGTATTGTGATAATTCAGGCCCGGGAACCTTGTTTGCGTACCTAGTATGCGAACGGTTTTACCTGAGTTGGGTCCGGAACAGTTGTTTGCGAACCGGGTTGGCGAACGGCTTGTTTAGACCAAGGTCCGGAGCTGCTGTTCGCGCACCTAGTTTGCGAACACCATGGTTAAGTTATAATCGCAGAAATCAAAAGTAAATGACACAGCAAGATTTTGTTAACGAGGAAACCGCAAATGCATAAAAACCCCGGGACCTAGTCCAGAATTGAATACTCAATTAAGCCGTTATACAAAATCAAACCAACTTCGTATAGTTGAGACCAAGCAACTAAACCTATAGTTCACCTAGTTTCTTCAAAAGACCCTGCGCTTCCGACATTCAATAAGTGCACGCACTGGAACAATTCCTTTGGTTCGTATTCCAAACAGTAAATGAACAACAAATCTGTTCGGTAACAACTCTATTCAATCTCGGTGATATGAGTTAGACAAAGGCTCTTCTGTTTAATTCAATAAGTTCCATTGTCGGGTTAAGATCTATGTATCCAAAAACTACCAAAGTAGCAGAGTTTAGATTTTGCAATCAAAAATAGGATCTATCAAGATACTATATAATGATGCCAATCTACGCAACTAATCAATCAAATCTATCAAAGATAAACCGATTATAGTTGGATCCCTGCCGATCAAGTTTTGTGCACACCAAAGATTATGAACCCAATAAGAAATCTTCTTTGTTTTCAAATCTTCTTTGTTTTCAAATCTTCTTTAATCTTCAATAACCACCTGCACAACACACCTTGAATCTCTTGTGATCAATCACGCACATAACGAAGTCTGTTAACAATGGATTATCACAAGACGTCTTTAGATCTACAAACAGTTCTAAAGATACCGTCGACACTTCGATCTAGTTTGAGTGAATCTTATATTAGAAGAGGAGATTCTCAAGAATAAACAAACTGGGTGCAATCAAAGTTCAACAACCGCTAGTCAATCAAATCAAATCGAAAACTAATAATACTGGAATTATCTAGTTTCCCACCAACGGTACTCGTAGAGCTTCTTGATCCCACAAAAGTCTTTAAACGAGCAGTCGTAAGAGATTTCGCCTAATTAGGGTACTTTCCTCTCCGAATAGACGGCTCCACCGGTAACAACACAACAAGGTAGTTTTGCTGGCTCTTAGGATAGTTTGCACGAAATGCAAACTTGGGTATTTATAGACCAATGAAGTTTGGACACCAAGGAAATTCCAAAACCGAAATATTCTTAAGATATGCAATATATTTCCAAATCGGTTTCCATAATTTCTGGAAATGATTTTTCCAATATTAACCGAAATCTCACTAGAAATTCTTCAATTATAAATGCACATTACCAATTTTTATTTTCTAGAGATATGCATTTTAATTGATAGTAATTAAAAGCATATAAAATTAACAACCTTAATTAAAAGATTCTCAACTTATTTCGGTTCGGGATCTCCTTTAGTTATTAAGGAAAATCTTTGAACAATAAAAGATAAGAGTTACAGAACATGTTCAAAGTATGTCGACATCTTATTCTTTGTAAATCCTTTTTCATATTTACAATCTTGGAACCAATTATACCACACTTCCAAACAAGTTAGAACTGGTTCATCTGATTTCCAAGAACTATGTGATTGATCAAATATCAATACAATAATCATGGGTTTACGGTTCTACCTTAATATGGTTATTGGAACCGGTTACATCAGTTACCAGGGTCGGTTACGTCAATTACTAGGACCGGTTACCATATTCTCATGGTATTACTTGTGATCGGTTACACTAGTCACTAGGATCGGTTACACCAATTACCATGACCGTTTACACCAATTACAAGGATCGATTACAACTCTTTTGTGATCGGTCATACCAATTACTAGGATCGGTTACACCAACTACAAATATCGATCATACCATCTAAGGTGATTACTAAGGATCGGTTACATTAATAAACGTCATACCAATACATAAGTCAGGCATTGTGACTAGTTTTACCAAGATACATAACAAGTTATGATCGGTTCTACTAACTCACACATATTGGTAATCCAAAAAAATGCAATGAATAACAATACCAATAAGCCTAGCGATTTCCCTTTCGATTCATAAAATAAATTCATAAATGTACTTCCTTTAAACAAATGTAAACATTGTTTCCTAAGATGAAATCTTCACCTTTACCCATACACATAATCACAATAACATCCATACGATTATGTCGATGTCTTATATACGAAGTTCAAAAGATAGGCATTATATTTCGTATTCTAATTCCTTAACACTATGTCTACTAGAGTATATCATTCACAGCTTCACAGTTATGTTTTCAATATAGCACGACTTGAAATATACGTTGGGAATGAAACAGTTCAAGTCAAAATATTACTAACCTCAAGAGAAAGGATGATGTCGTCGATGTAGCTTGTTACTTCTTCACATTCTTCAAGTCTTCGAGTAATACTTGTATGTCTCATAATCTTAATCTTTCTAGCTTAACCTATACGAAGTTGTCTCTAGTATAAAATCAAGCGACTATTTAATTGAGTTTTGATTCACTAAAATATGACAACCAAACTTGACATACCAACGCTTGGTGGGTTCAACCGATCTATGCTCTAACACTTAGCTTATATTTTAAATCAGAATTTCATTTAACGATGAATATTGAATGCTTTGTTACTAAGCTATATTAGCTTTGATTGTAAGCAACCCTTATCTGAAAGACTATATAAGGGAGAACTATAGCAACTGGAAAACCTAATCCCGACACTTTCCTGTGTCCTAGTTGCAAACTAGAGTCGATTCTCCTTTAACCTAGTTTTTTCCAAAACCATTATAGGTTAACGACTTGAAGACTTAATTTGGGATTCGTGAAGCCAGATCCAACTATTTTATCTGTATTTGCGTATTCTGATCTTACTTGTTCTATCGTATTGAGTTTTATCTTTTCTAAGATTCACTCGAGATTTATCTCCGATAGGTAAGATATAAAATGTAATCACAAAAGTTCTTCGTCTCAGACTCTTGTGATTCCAAAATAACTTCTTTTGTTAATCAGTTAGGTTATTGTGAGGTGACTAATATTTCTAGGCTGCTCTTCGGGAGTATAAGACCGGATTATTAGTTGGTTCATGTTCACCTTGATTTTATAAAAATACGGAACAAAAAGAATAAAGGATAGACATATTTGTAGGAGACAAATTTGTTTATAAGTCTTCGACTTTGGGTCGTAGCAACTGTTAGTTGTGGGTGAGATCAACTAAGGGAATCAAGTGTCAGAATCCGGCGTGGTTCAAGAGGCGTAAGGAACGCGACTGTACTTTAATTTGTGTGAGACTTGGTTAGTGCTCAACTACATTTAATTTGTATGCTGAGAATATCAAATATGGACCCATTTGTTTCCTCGTTAACAAAATTTAAATGTTTGTGTTATTTCTTTTAAAGTTATATTTGTTTATATAATTGAAATATCACAGTTATGCGTAGTTCAATCGGTTGATAAATCCGGATTGTTGGATATAACTTGACCGACACTTGTTTGGTGCTCTATGAATAATATTGGAGTTCAGTCCATACATACATAATGCCAAAACGTCTTTGAATATGATTTACATAAACAAGATACATACTCTGGTTAGGTGAAACCGTAACCAAACTGTCTATAAAGACTATGTTCAACGTGGTTAGCCGAAACTAGCCGATTTGAACTTAAAAGCTTAATATTCATTTTCATGAACACTTACGACATTATCCTTGAGTCACAATCATGTGATCAAATAAGTCTAGTGTTTTAGAGGTTTTGTTCGTCACTCGTGAGAATATCACAAAACTATTTTGGTTTGCGCCCATTTTGTTGTTCACGTGTTAAACATATTTTTCACATGATGTGCATAAGAATATGCGTACCACAAATCTGTAAGTCAATATATAGCTACTCTGCTACGTGTAAGAGTACATGTAATATGGGTTTAGAATTATAACAGTTTCCCAGTTTGTAAACAATGACACCTATCACTGTTCCAGGCTATTTTCGATTGATAAAACTTAATCATAATTTTGGATCCGAACAATAAATTGTCCTGAAACGAAAATCATCATGTATGAAAAAATGTTCATTAAGCTTAGGTATATGCATAATAGTCTAATTAGTTATGCGACATCATCTCAATAATAGAAAAGTGAATATAACTTGAGAAATAGGTGGTTCACCTCCAAAAGCTTCGGTTTATCTTCGTCTTCAAATTTTCATAATTGTAAACTATAAATCAAGAAAACTCTAATCAACTCTTCGTGGTATCTTAAAGTTCAATCAATGTGCTTATTTCCCAGAGTGTTGAACGGGATTCTCCCTCTTTTTGTCGGCAAAGGTCGAATCGCATTTAAGTTTTAAGTTACAAATAGATCTTCATTGATTCACATAGTAAGAAAATACTTAGATTCCATAATTCCACGTAAGATTTAGCATTTGTTTCATCCATAAAAGTTGAGTAGTGACAAAAAGAAGGATTTTGAATAGATGACAACGAACTCAAGTTTTACATCTATGATTTATTCCACTTCGCAGAGGTTTTGTGAGAATCAACCAAGACTATGAGTTTTTTCTAATCAAGTGGTATTTTATGTCAATGTGCTTAGTTCTTGAGTGTTGAATTCTCGAGGTTTAGTCCTCACAAAAGATCTTCATTGTTCGAGAATTCCTCCATTTGTTTCATCCATAAAAGTGTACTTTTCCTATGTATTCCGCCTATCTTCTACACAACCCCTACATAGTAGAATCCTCCCGGGTGTACTTTTCCTCTCTTCTATCAACCCGAATATGTTGTGAGATTTGTGTTAGTATCAAATGTATACGAGAGACGTTAACTGAAACCGACGACTAATAGCCAAGTATTAAAGTCCCGTGATTGAAGAAAAGATCTCATAGCAGATTTCCACCATAGATAGTTTGTTTCTTCGAATCTTGGCGGTACGTTAACTGAAATCGATTCATGTGAACTCGAGTTCATTTCTTATAGGTTGGATTGCACCAAACACAGATTGTTATATCTTTTCTTGTTTCCCTGCTCTGATACCAACTGAAAAGACGAGGGTACCCAAATACACCATAATCTTTAAACTATCCACCTATAAGTCCTTTACTGAAAGTGATTGTCTATAGACTGAGTCGAGACAATACAACAAATCGGTTCACACTTCGTGTGATTGTCTATGGATAAAAGATCGAGACAGTACGAAAACAAGATAACTTGTGTGATTGACTATGGATACAAGATCGTATGATACTTGATAATAGGTTCAGACTTAACCAAACTCTTTAGGATCACTATCAAGTATGTACAGAGTTAACGTATGTGCATTTTACTTCTAATTATAATAAACAATTATAATTGCGAAAATAAAAAAGTAAAAGACACATCAAGATTTTGTTAACGAGGAAACCGCAAATGCAGAAAAACCCCGGGACCAAGTCCATAATTGAATACTCTCAGAATTAAGCCACTATACAAAATCTAAACCAACTTCGTATAGTTGAGACCAAGCTGTAGATGGTGGATTTTCGGCAAAGGCTAAAATCGTAAACCCATAATTATAAATATTCTTGATCCAGCAATCAGACGAATATTGAGGCTCATGTCTCTTATCGAAAGCATGAAAGCTCATGCCACAAGAATCTCTAACTGAGAATACTGTCTCTCGGAGTATATATGGATATGTAGTCTCTCAGCTGAGGCAACGGCATATCTCATAAATACTGAGGAATTTCAGTAATTACTTCTATATAGAATCGATAGATTAGACGGCTCCTAAACAGCTTGCCTGCTAGTATAGAGCAATAACGTCTTCAGGATGTAAAAATGTTTTCCCTGGCTATATATGAAAGAAATATGACGCTTCAACAAGCTCATATCACTCAATTTCTGAATAATTAACGCTCTTAGACGATCTTGCTAGTATAAAGCCATTAATTAATTATTCTCAAAATCAATAGATTCATTAACTGAATCCCTGGAAAATATTCAATATTTTCATAATATTTCGTTACTTCAATTCATGGTTCTTCCCAGCAGAATTCCATGGGTTAGTAATAAATATTCAACGTACAAGCATCTGAGCTACCTTTGAGTAAGCCCCGATCAAAATGGTGCAAGTGTATTTAACAATAATGCACTAACGAGCACCTGAACACACGAATGAGATTTCGAATACGACGAGACGATGAACCTATGCAAAATAGGAAGAAAATAATAAATAATAAAATATTAATCAAGGCGCTAGGGATGGGCTCACCGGCTGGCCGCTTATGTCGTGACCGGTCCCACGCCCAAATTCTATATTTTATCATATTTTTATTATTTTCCTTGATCTCATGAAAATCCTTTCATTTGAACAAATATCCTTTGTTTTAAGGAAACTCCTCGCCATGGTGTTTCCTTCGTATCAAGGAAATAATATAAAATTGGGAAAGGTGTCATGGGACCGTGTCTGCTAGCTGGCCGATTATGCCCTAGTCATGGCCGGTCCCACACCTCATGAATCCTCAATATTTTATTATTATTTCCCTAATTTCATGAAAACTCCTTAATCTCATGATATTTCCTTGATCCCATAAAAATAATATAAAATTAGAGAAACCCGTGGAACCGGGCCATAACCGGCCGGTCATGCCCTAGCTGGCCCCATACGTCTTATTTTATTATTATTATATTTTTCATGTTTCCTTAATCTCATGAAATTCCTTGATTTCATGATGTTTCCTTCAAATTATGAAAATTCCTTCAAATCATGAAATAATACATAAAATTAGGGAAAACTCACGGGACCGGGCCCTAGCCGGCCAACCATGCCCAAGCCGGTCCCACACGTCCCTTATTTTTTTTCATTTTTTTTTATGTTTTCCTCATCTCATGGAAACTCCTTGATTTCAACAAAACTCCTTGGTTTTAACAAACTCCTTGGTTTTATGATATTTCCCTAAAATCATGAAAACATAATAAAATTTGGAAAAATACCATGGGACCGGCCCCTTGGCCATGCCTTGGCCATAGCCGTTCCCACACTTTATGATTCCTTCATTATTTTATTATTTTTCCTTCATCTCATGAAGTTTTCACGGTCTCAGCAAAAATCCCTGATTTCTCCATATTTTCTCAAAATGTTGCTCAAATGCACACCAGAAAATATCAAAATTATCATAACTGAGATACGAATACTTTGGTGACGTGAGCATGTTACCTTGACCGACCAGGGTTGGCTCTTTGGCTTGCAAGAGGCCGGTCCCATGTATTTTGACAATTTTGACCTAATTTGCGCAATTGCACGTATTAGGTCCAAAACTCTTCCAAACAACTTGGAACTTCATAAGACGATCAATATTCGATCACGTGACTACCCAGGGCCGGTTTCATGACCCCTTGGTTGGTCCCTCACATCTTCATAATTAATTAGGTTTTATTACCTAAGGTTCAGACGAGCATTATTTTAATAAATTATTAAACCAGCATTTAATCATCCTTTCATCAAATCAACTTGTCTTTAGGAGACCTTGATATTTGCTCACATGAGCATTTGGGTGCTACATGGTTGATCCATAATCCCATGTAGCCGGTCCCTCCTTCGCTCCGTGTTTAATTTTCAATAAACCATCAATTAATCATCAATTGATCAAATTAGGGTTTTGAGTCCAAGGTTCATAATTCCAGATTCAAACGCTAATAATTTTACGTTGATCCCGTGATCAATATTTTATTTATCATACCCGGTTCAATTGCCAGTATCTTATTTGGTCATGCCACCAATAATTCATCGAATGAGCAACATTTGCTCAGATGAGCAATATTTGCTCAAACCAAGGAATACTGGTTCAACTATCAATATTCAACAATTCATCGAATGAGCAATATTTGCTCATGTTAGCTTATTCACGCATTATATCTCTGTCTCAACAGACATGTTCAATTCATGAGTCTCGTAACATTTCCAAATCACGTTTGACTCAACAAAACAAGGACTCATCGTCCCATGAAGTCATGAAGTCAAGAATCGACTAACTAAATACACGTCTCGCCTTGCAGACTCCACAATCACACGAGACATCAATCGTGTTACATGGGGGATATTAACTAGGGTTTTGGTCTCAAGGTCTACGGCACGTGTGTTCATATACACGATGAGAATGTGAGCAAGTCGTGAAATCAGTTGAAGGAGTTAACAAAGTAGTGGATGGAAAATCAACCAAGTCTCCGCACGTTGAGCAACTGGTTTTAACATGATTTCCACTTCCCTATTCTTTGATTCCATCAACTGTCACACTTCATGAGATCATGGTGTTTTCAATTCCAAAGAATATAAATAAATCTCTCGAATCATGATTGAAACAAGGATAATCTCACGTCAAACAGACAACACGAGATTAACAATCCAACTCTCAACAGAGCAAATTCAATCATTCAGAACTTATCTTATTTTTAGAATACACAACACACCTACAATCTTCGATCACTATTGATCTCACACATTTCTCAGCTTCCCTCCTACAGACCGACCCATCCTCTCTTGTGACCGAATTTACTCTGGAACGGTCATTTTCTTGGTTTAGGCCGGATTACTACAGATTGATCTCTCGAATTCAAAGCACTCCCTTCTTGCAGTGCATATGTGTGAGGTTAAGCATTTTGCTCGGTTCAAGGAGTCTCCTCCGCGCGACCATCTCCTCAATTCCGTAAAACCAGCGAATCATTTTTCCCCATCTACATATTGGCGACCACAGTGTGAGATCATTCTCTCGGTTGCAATCTAAATTATCACAAAGATGGTCGGTCTTAGGTCTGGTTCAGTTACCAACCCGGATTCAACCCCCGGTTCCAATATTGCAAGCTCTAGCGGTACTGTTAACACTACTCCTCGGGTGCAACCTTCCACTACTACTACTCCAAGCACCGGGTGCTCCGGTGATCACCCCTGCAAGCGGCAAAGACCGACGCCATCAATAATCCACTCTTCGGTCGATCTCCCGAAGAAGTCAGAGAAAATCCACCTACCATAGGTGATCTCATGAAGGTACAAGAAACTCTTATCAAAAATCAGACTGACATGGCTGCTACTCAGAAGGAGATGTTCAACTATCTCAAGACTCTTACAGACAAGATGTCAGAGAAAACTCAAGAGAAAGGAAAAGCTAAAGAAAAGTCTTCAGACGCGGATCCCGAAGTCACTCCAATCCATGTAGTAGATGATGAGGAAGTTCCCAAGGCTACAGATGATCCACCAGTGAAAGAACCATCCAGTTTCATCACTCGTGAGGACCTGTAACGCCTCTTGGAAGATCATGGAAAATACAAGACGCCTTCTGTCCACCATCACCAACCTCCATACCCGGCTGCTACGCAGAGGATTCCTCTACCAAAAGGTTATACCTCTCCAACATTTACTCTTTATGACGGAACGGGCAATGCTCGAGAACATGTTTCTCGGTTTCTGGAAGCGTTGGGAGAACATGAGCACAACCATACCGTCCGCCTCAAGGAATTTTCAAAGTCTCTCGAAAGGCGGGGCATATACCTGTATAATAACATCGCACCAGAAGTATCAAAAGTTGGGGAGAAACGGTTAATGCTTTCTACAGAAAATATTTCTTCGTTTCAGAGAAAATCACTCTGTCCGATCTCGGAAGAATGTTTCAAAAGAGTAATGAACATCCTAACGATTATATGAAAAGATTCAGAGTTCAAACCTTGGATTGTCATGATCCAAACGTCACAGAGCAACAACTCGTGGACTTGTGTATCAATGGAATGATCCCAGTCTATAGAGCTTTACTGGAAAATCTCAGGTTACAGACTTTCTCAGAACTCCATGAAGCGGCCAAGAGATCAGCAACTACTGCACCTGCCCTATTAGAGAGAGCTAAGACTACAAAAGCTGAAGAGCCACGGGAGACTCGAGGTAACATGCGTCTAATTAACAAACAGTAAAACCTCAAGCCTTCCACAAACATTGTTGCAGAAGGGAGCAAACGGAAAGCCAAACTGCCACGCAAGCATACCTCAGCTCCTTCAAAAGCACAAAGCAAGGATAAGCAAGATGCACAAGCCTCTGACCAACGCACAAGAGTTCTTGATCAAGAAGCACCTGACTTTCCTTTTTCCATTGAAGAGGTGATCGAACTCCTGTATGCCTGGGTCCAAGATGGTGCAATCAAGTTGCCATATGTCAAGAAAGAACCATGGAAAGTCCTCGTTACTGCCGCTTCCACAGGTTCGTCAATCATCCCACAAGCGACTGCGCAGTTTGAAGCACATTTTCAAAGAGAATGTTGATCCATAATAGTTTCAACTGGGGACTGAAGGAGTACACAAGAATCCTCTCCCAGTCAGAACCTTTACACTCTCTGAACAACCTATCAAAAAAGCTGTTCAATCCTTGGTCGAACGTGAATTGCTCTATCTGTCGAAGGCACGAAGGAGATACATGTTCACAACCACATCGTGTTAAGAAGTCCATTTCGGAAATAATTCTTGAGCCTCCAGCCACAGACCAAGAGATGTACGACTGGGGACTTCTTACCACAGTCAGAAGAAACGAATTTGGAAGAACGTTGATCGATGCTGGCACCGCCATCAACAACATTCCACTAAAAACCATCGGATCCACATGCATCACTTGAAAAGAAGATACTCATGCTCCCATCTCAATCAGAGACCTTGAAGGAGCGCTCGGAAATACTTATGGCTACATCACTCTCAAAGTGAACATAAGTTCAACCTGGACAAAAACCAAGTTTCACATAATCAGGAAGATCCAGGATATGACGTGTCATTCAGACGAGCATGGATCCATGCTGAAAAGATGGGTACTTACAAAGCGCCTTTTGTTACACATCTCTCCCACGAAGAAATTTCTGATCCAGAAGATTTGACGGACATTCCATCATCAGAGTACTTTGAGGAATTTCAAACTTTAACGAAGTTGAAGCAAGAACCTGAAAAAGATGTATAGACATTCATCAAGAGGTTCCGCACTCAGGCAAGTCTCATTCCATGTCTATGTCATTTATTTCCCCACATGCTATCCTAGCATGGGGACTTAATTATGCTAGCAACTCTACAAGACGTTATGAATAGTAGCTTCACCGCATTAGTATTTTACCAAGTGGTTGAATCTGACGTTTCTCCGAATCTAACAATGAAACATTCATTACTAATGTCCAAACATGGCAAAGAAAACTTTGGGCGTTTCTACTACAAGTCCATGTGTTCCACAAAATCAGAAAACTATGATGTCTGCACAAGTGTCGAATCCCACTACCGCAACGAAAGGGATGCTGAATCAACAGAAGATACTCCAGTGCCGAGATGATCAAACCCCTAAGACATTCGATGCTTAAGGAATATACTCTTCAACGCTCAAGCATCTATTGTGTCTTGAGTAGTAACATAAGATCTAAGCAATTGAACAACTCTCTAACTAATTCATTTAAGTCATTTGAACTAGTTATGGTGAAGAAGAATATGGTTGATATGAAATTGCTCATATGGCTAACCATTTGGTTAACTATTATTGAACCAACAAATGTTAATGTTTGGGAACGGTTACATAAACCCAAAATTGGACATTTCATTTGTGTGTAACAAGCTAAGGTTTCGAGCCAACGGTTGAGAAATATTAGCTTGAATCTAATCAGGTTTTCATCCAACGGTGAATATTGAATGCTTTGTTACTAAGCTAACATTGATTGCAAATCCTGATTTGAAAGACTATATAAGGGAGAACTCTAGCAACTGGGAAACCTAATTCCCACACATTCTGTGTGATACTAGTTGTGCTAAACTAGAGTCGATTCTCCTTTATCCTTTGGTTTCTTCTTCTAAACCATGTTAACGACTTAAAGATTTCATTGGGATTGTGAAGCCAGACCGATACTACTTTTCTTGTAGTTATGTGATCTGATCTTGCTGTTTCTATCGTACGACTTCAATTGGAATAATTGGCTTGAGATTTATATCTCCGATAGGCAAGATAAAAAGAAATCACAAACACTTCGTCTCATCGTTTGTGATTCCACAATATCTTTTTTCGCTGCATCGATTAAGATTATTGTGAGGTGATTGATACTACTAGGTTGTTCTTTGGGAATATAAGTCCGGATTATCAATTGGTTCTTGTTCACCTTGATTTATCAAAAAATGAAACAAAAACTCGTAGGTATATTCGTGGGAGACGGATTTATCTATTACTGTAGACTTTTCTGTGTGATACAGATTTGTTTATTAAAGTCTTCGAATTTAGGTCGTAGCAACTCTTAGTTGTGGGTGAGATCATCTAAGGGAATCAAGTACGTAGCATCCTGCTGGGATCAGAGACGTAGGAGCATAACTGTACCTTGGATCAGTGTGAGATTGGTTGGGGTTCAACTACAGTCCCGAGGCCGAAGTTAATTTGGAGTATGCTAGTATCTCGTAGCGGCTTAATACAAAGATGTGTTCAATTTGGACTAGGTCCCGGGTTTTTCGCATTTGCGGTTCCCTCGTTAACAAAATTCTGGTGTCTCGTGTTATTTCTATTCCGCATTATATTTGTTTATATAATTGAAATATCACGAGGTTGTGCGTTGTTCAATCAATTAGAATATCCGACCTTTTGGTTGTTGATTTAAATTGATTGACACTTGGATATTGGTCTTTGGTACCATCCATGTTATCACTCTTTGATAAAGACTCGCAGATTTCTATTTGCTTGAGTATATATCAAATCGAGAGATTGAGATATAAACTCTTTGATATACTTTTTATCTAGATTGACTCTGACTGTCTAGTTGATTCTCTAGAAAGTATATTGGAGTTTGTCCATACAGATTGCTAAGCGAAATATTGGGTGTGGTTGTTAGCCCCCCGCTTTTTCACGCCTAATTAGGGTACTTTCCTCTCCGAATAGACGGCTCCACCAGAAACAACAAAAAGATGAAGTTTGCCTGGCTCTTAGGATAGTTTACTAGAAATGCAAACTTAGGTATTTATAGACCAAGGATGTTTGGACACCAAGGAATTTCCAAAACCAAAATTATTCTCAAGATATGCAATAAATGCCCATTCGGTTTTCATAATTCCAGTAAATGCTTTGTCCAATATTTTCTGAAATCTCTCAATAGAAAATCTCCAATTAGTAAATGCACATTACTAATTTTTATTCTCTAGAGATATGCATTTAATTGCTGGTAATTAAAGCATATAAATTTAACAACCTTAATTAAAAGATTCATAATTTATTTCGGTACATGATCTCCTTGAGTACTAAGGAATATCTTTGAACAATAAAAGATAAGAGTTATTGTACGTGTTCTAAGTATGTTGACATCTTTTCTTTGTAAATGCTCTTTCATATTTACAATCTTGGAATCGATTATACCACACTTCCAAACAAGTTTAGAATTGGTTCATCTGTATTCCAAGAGAACTATGTGATTGATCAAATATCAAGTCGCATACATGGGTTCAATCGGTTCTACCAATCACTAGGATCGGTTATACCCTCATATGGAAGCACTTGTGATCGGACACATCAGTTACCAGGATCGGTTACATCAATTACCAAGACTTGTTACCATATACTCATGGTATTGCCTGTGATCGGTCACACCTGTCACTAGTATCGGTTACACCAATTACCAGGATCGGTTACACCAATCACTAGGACCAGTTATACCAATTACAAGGATCGATTACACAACTCTTTGTGATAGGTCACACCAATTACTAGAATCGGTCACACTAATTACAAATATCGATCATACCATCATAGGTGATTACTTAGTATCGGTTACACTAATTAATCAAAAATAGTCATACCAAACCATAAGTCAGGTATCGTGATTAGTTATACTAAGATATATAACAAAGTTACGATCGGTTTTACCATCTCACGCATATTGGTAATCCAAAGATTTGCAATGAATAACCGTACCAATAAGCCTAGTGATTTCCCTTTAGATTCATAAAACAAGTTCATGAATGTAGTTCCTTTAAACAAATGTAAAACATTGTTTCCTATGATGAAATTTTCACCATTACCCATTCACATAATCATAACAGCATTCATAAGATTATGTCGATGTCATATCTACGAAGTTCAAAAGATAAGTGTTATACTTCGTAGTCTAATTCCCTAATACTATGATCATATGATCATGTCTCACTACTAGAGTAATATATCCAATACACATCTTTGCAGTTATGTTTTCAATATATCACGACTTGAAAGATACGTTAGGAATGAAACAGTTCAAGTCAATATTACTAACCTCAAGAGGAAGGATAATGTCATCGTTGTAGCTCGTTACTTCTTCACGTTCTTTAGGTCTTCGAGTAATACTTGTATGTCTTAACATTACTAGAATTTCTAGTCTAACCTAAATGAAGTTGTCTCTAGTACATAATCAAGCGACTCTTAGATGAGTTTTGACTCACTAAAATATGAGAACCAAACTTGACATACCAACGCTTGGTGGGTTCAACCAAGCTATGCTCTAACAACTTCCAATAATGGATCTGTAAAGTTTTTGATCAACATCAATGCCATTCTTATCCTTATGCAACTTCCCAGTAGTGGGCATATGAGTTAGTTTTACTTTTCTCAAGACCAAATCTTTTAACAAGATCTTTTGCATACTTTTCTTGAGAAATATAAATTTCATCCTTATGTTGTTGAATTTGTAGACCCAAAAAGAATCTTAGTTCACCAACATTGCTCATCTCAAATTCCTTTCCAAGAGAGGTTTGAAACTCTTTAGAAAGTTTCTCGAAAGTAGATCCATAGCTTATGTCATCCACGTAGATTTGAGCAATAAGGACATCTTTCCGACTCCATTTAGTAAACATAGTCTTATTCACTCCACCTCTTGAGAATTCTTTTTGAAAAAATGAAGTGGTAAGTATTTCATACCATGCTCTAGGTGCTTGTTTTAATCCATACAATGCCTTCTCGAGATTAAAGACGTGATCGGGATATTCTAGACTTTCAAAACCTTTAGGTTGAGCAACATATACTTCTTCCTTCAAACACTCATTTAAGAATGCAGATTTACGTCCATTTGAAATAGCTCAATATTGAGAAAACAAGAATGAGATAATAGTATTCTTATGGATTCAAGGCGTGCAACAGGAGCAAATATTTTGTCAAAGTCGATTCCTTCAATCTGTGAATATCCTTGAGCAACAAGTCTAGCCTTATTCCGAACCACTGTTCCGAATTCATCTAACTTGTTATTATATATCCACTTTGTAACAACAATATTTATGTTAGAGGGACAAGGTACGAGTTCCCATACATCTTGTCTTTTAAATTTATTTATCTTTTCATGCATAACGTTCACCCAAAATGGATCATTCAGAGCTCCATCAACGTTTTTAGATTCCACTTGCGAGAGATAACAACCAAAATTGCAAATATTTCAGAGTTGATTTCTCGTCTTAGCTGTGGATTTCTTACCTCCAACAATATTGTCGGCATCATGAATACTTTGAACCCACAGATGTCGTGGGGTGGAACATTCAACAGGAATACCATGGGTATGTATTTTCTCCTCATCACCAGAAACATCGAGATTAGTAATCATTGGTACAACTTCCACTGATTCCGAAACTTCTTTGACTTTCTCAGTTGTCTCCAAAGGTGGTAACTCATCAGGAGAGTCATCATGATGAAAATCTTTCAAATCATCAATGATAACATTTGCATATTTCATCATTACACGAGTTCTGAGATTATGTACTTTAAAACCATGACTGTCAGATGCATAGCCAAGAAAAATATCTTCATCACTTTTTGAATCAAAATTTCCTTTATGTTTTCGATCTTTGAGAATGTAGCACTTACTTCCAAACACACGGAGATAGTGCAAGTTAGGTTTTTACCATACCATAACTCATAAGGTGTATTTAAGGTTCGTGAGCGCAAATAAACATGGTTGATCAAGTAGCATGCTGTAAAAATAGCTTCTCCCCAAAACTTTAAAGGTAAGTATTTGTTGTAGAGCATTACTCTGGCCATTTCATGTATACTTATGTTATTCCTTTCTGCAACTCCATTAGCTTGTGGAGTGATGGGTGGTGAATATTGTTGAATAATACCCAGTTGGTCACAAAATTCGAACACCTTAGTATCATTAAATTCAGTTCCCCGATCGCTTGTAATTTTCTTTAGTCCGCGACCTTGTTCATTCTGGATTCTATTTACAATAATCTTGAACTCACTCAGAGTCTCATTCTTGTGTGCTAAGAATGCCACCCAAGTGAATCTGGTGTAATCATCGACCATTACCAAAGAATATTTCCTCCCTCCAACAGTAGGTTTTTGAATGGGTCCAAAGAGATCCATATGAATTAAATCAAGTGGAGCCTTGGTGGTAGTTTCTCGAGATGATTTATGTGGAACTCTTACTTGTTTACCTTTTTGACAAGCTCCACAAACACCGTTGATCTTGGCATTGATATTGGGAACCTCAGACAAGTTCTTTGTTAATGATCTTGCCAAGAATGCGAAAATTGATGTGACCAATACGCTCATGCCAAAGATACGTAGATTCCACCTTTGTCTGATTGCAACAAAGATTAGACTAAATATCCAAAAGATAACAGTTATTTTTGCCACGTATTCCCCGAAAAATTACTTTTCCAGACTTATCTTCAATGTCACATCCTTCAACACTGAAGATAAGTTTATGGCCTTTGTCACAAATTTGACTAACAAAAAGAAGATTTGCAGTCATACCTTTGACATAAACAACATCATGGATTTCAGGCACACCAGGAAGCTTGATCGTTCCCTTTTTGCTAATGTAGCAACAACTCACGTCTCCGAATGTTACAGGTCCTCCATTAAAGTCGCTAGAATTTACGAACCACGAAAGGTCGCATGTCATATGCCGGCTATATCCACTGTCAAGAAACCATCAAAAAGGTGAGGATGACTTTAAAGAAAAAGCTCCCATACTAACATCGTCGTTCCTGAAGGAATATTTTGTTAGATTTTTAGAACTCATAAGGTTAGAAAAAAGTTTTCTAGCTTTCTTATTAACACAACTAGCAACATTTAATTTCTTCCTGGAGAGTTTACAAGTATGTTGGTAATGATTGAAATCACCACAAAACATTTAGGACCCAACCGTTGTTGAGGTGACATTAATCGATTCTTTCGAACCAATCTGAGTCGCATCGGTTTTAAGGAATCCTAAACCTCTTTTATCTCCAGACTGGCGATAATTCATTAGACATGAATCAAGAGAGTTTCTCGAATCTTTAGATAGATTTAAAGTTTCAATTGGGTTCGTCATCCTAAGAGTTTTATCGAGAGCGGATATAGAATGACCTGCATCTATAATTTTTTCTTTATTAATTTGAATATGTTCATCCAATCTATCATGGAGAGTTTTTTTCCCTTTGAGATCCTTCTCGAAGATCATAATCTTTAATGTAAATTTCACAGTGAATTCCATTGACTTTCCTTATCAATCGATGTTTCTCATGACAAAGTTTATCGATCATCTTCTTCATATCATTACCAAAATCAACATCGATGGTTTCTAGAACACACTCGGGATTTGGCATAATCTGTGTTGGTGATACATTTATAGAGATTTCGTCTCTGTCCATATAATCAAACTGCTTCAAACACAAACTTATTAGGTCTTAGCGTGTTTGCCTGCTCTGATACTAATTGAAAACGCAGGGGTACCAAAATACACCACCAACTTTTTCTTAGGCAATCTGTATGGACAAACTCAATACAACCCTATGAGCAAAACTTAATCAAGGAATAGTTTCTAGAGTTATATATCTGTCTCTTGTGATTAAAACGTTTACATAATCAAATTCGTGAACCTAATCACAAAGAGATTACTTGGACGGTATCAAAGACCAATGTCCAAGAATCAATAAAGTCGTATCCAACAAACTAGGTAAGATGTATCTACTATGATTGATTAACGCACAACCTGTGATATTTCAATTATAAGGATAAACAATATAATGCGAAAAAATAAATAACACAAACACCAGAAGTTTTGTTAATGAGGAAACCGCAAATGCATAAAAACCATGGGACCTAGTCCAGAATGAACAAAATGTATTAAGCCACTACAGACACTAGCCTACTACCAATAAACTTCGGACTGGAATGTAGTTGAGCTCTAAAAGGTATCTCACCCATTAAGGTACAGTCACGCTCCTTACGCCTCTTAGATCGCAACATGATTCCACTCAATTGATTCCCTTAGCTGACGTCACACTAACTAAGAGTTGCTTCAACTCAATTGAAGACTTTGAACCAATCTGCCTCCCACAAATTAATCTTATATATGATTTCCTTTTACAATCGAATAGTTTGATCAAAGGTGATGGAAATCGATAGCAATAGACAAAGTCTAGCTAACCTCAAAATCCAGACTTATGCAACCCGAAGTGTAGCCTAGATTATAAAAATTGTGGAATCAACAAAGTTTGAGACGAAGAGAACTTTGATGATTTCTATCTATCTTGATTAAGTGAGCAGCTCAACAATCGATCAATATCAGGATACTCGAGTTATCAAGGAAAGATAATTGGACCTGGCTTCACGAATCCCTATGAAGTCTTTGTAGTTGCTAAACCCTAAAAGGGTTAAGAAGATGACAACTCTAGATACAACTAGAACACACCAAAAAGTAGTGTTGGGATTCAAAGATCCCAGTTGCTTGAAGTTCCCTTTTTATAGACATTCAAAGTATAGGTTGCTTTAGGTTTAAGCTATGTTAGCTTTGGAACCAAGCAATCAATATCCACCGTTAGATGAATCTTTGAATCTAATTTACATGAACAAGATATACACTCTGGTTAGGTGAAACCGTAACCAAACCGCGTATAAAGACTATGTTCAACGTGGTTAGCCAAAACTATCCGATTTGAACTCAAAAGCTTAATATTCATTTTCATTAACACTTAAGACATTATCCTTGAGTCACAATCATGTGATCAAATAAGTCTAGTGTTTTAGAGAATTAATCAAATGCTAATTATCTCGTATAAATAATTTAATCGCACTTGAAGATAATCAACATGGTTTGTAAATGCAAAAAGTACAAATACCATTGTTGTTCATGACTCAGGTCAGTCAGAGTACGTGTATCGATTTGTAAACATTTAACCAAACCAAGTTTCGGAGTTGACAAAACTATTTTGGTATGCGTACAGGTTTGGAAACCTTAAGACTTTGACCGGTTCCGGAGTTCACATAACTATTTTGGTTTGAGTACCGGTATGGGTACTAAATCGAGTTTGGGAACACATAACTATTTTGGTACGTTTACCGGTTTGGATACTAATCCCGGTTCCGTAACTAAAGTTCCAAAATGGTTTACATACGAGTATGCGTACCGATCTGGTTCACGAGTTAAACATATTTTTCACATGATGTGCATAGATTATGCGTACCACAAATCTGTAAGTCGATATATAGCTACTCCGCTACGTGTTCGAGTACATGTAATACGAGTTCAAATTTATAACAATTTTCCTAGTTTGTAAGACTGATAACACTGTCTTGTATATGAATCTATAATAGTTATATATTTCTCTCTAAATCGATTCGAAATATTCCTGAATAATATCAATGACACATATCACTGTTTCAGGCTAGTTTCAAATGATAAAACTTAAATCATGATTTTGATTCTGAACAATAAATTGTCCTTAAACGAAATTCATCAAGTATGAACAAATGTTCATTAATCTTAGTCATTATATTTCGAGAACTAATTACCAAGATAAACTTGACTCGAAATTCTTGTAAATGCATAATAGTCTAATTAGTTATGCAACATCGTCTCAATGATAAAAAAATGAATATAACTTGAGAAATAAGTGGTTCAGTCTTCACTTACCTTTTGTTGATGAAGTTCTCCAAAATCTTCGATTGATCTTCGCCTTCAAACGGTAGAACGCAATGATGACTGTCGTGATCCACCGTTTCTCAACTACATTTATATCATAGTCCGAGATTTAACTAATTGAATACTAGAAATCAAGATATAGTTTTGACAGTTAAATTTGACAACAAGCTTGAGATAGCAACACTTGTGAGTTCGACTGAGCAATGCTCTAACAGACCTCATGAGTATCATTATGGATTTTTTTTTCCTTGATAGATTCGGCTGCAAAGATATTATCCTTTTTCATCTTGGGTGAACTGAGGTCCCATCGGCAAATGAAACTGGACAAACGTTGGTGCAGCTGAGTTGGAGGCTCATCGAGACTTGGTCATACAATTGCTTGGGCTAGTTCATCTTCTTTATGACGGGACGGGTATTGGGGTAGCATATCGATTAACAACTTTGTGTATTCGAACAAGGATGATATTTGGATGATCTTTGTCTTGAGAGTTACTCTAGATTTATACTTTGCCGCATTTTGGTCATGACCCTCTGCAGCAGGAAGAGTGACAAGTTGTATCTTGGCCGAATATGATGGTTTATGACCGTAGGTGGCTATGCAACGCTTTTGACAATGTAATGAGTTTTTTGGAGCCTTTCCAAGTGTTTGCTAACTTTATCCAGTAAAATATGAAAATACGAATCCAACAAAAAAAGAACGAGGTTAATAGGATATAAAATGAAAGAGTTATGAGTAAAATAATGAAGTGACGTAAACTTCCCGAGTCCCATGTGATCAGGTTGAGGGCCCTTGACCTAGAAGAATTTTGGACCAAATATTCGCCATAATCTTCAAGTTCAGATCATTATCTGGTCCTTGAGAGCAATGAGATCAGCTGGATGGTTGCTCCTTTGCTCTGTCGTGTTCGTAATGAGCTTCATTTGCGGACAGGCCGGATCTCGTCCGTGCTATTCCCAATAATTTTAGTACTCCTTCTCTAGGGAACATGTACCCGATGTATATTTATTGGATCTATCCCTAGTGGACATTCTAAAGAGGTTAACAAATAAGTAGAATATCTGAGTTTCTATAAGATCATGTTGAGTCTCCAGGAGTTCTCAGGTCCTTAGCCAACGTTTTTAGGGTTAGTAGTAGATTTTTGTGGAAATACGTTACTGAGACGTTTTTTTTCACAGAGGGAAAGATTCAGGTGACCCGAATGTCATTGACCTATTCAAAAACCGTTTGAGAGAAAAGTGCTAGTAGGGATAACTCTCTCGACTAAATCTGTAATGGATTTACAAAGATTGAATCAATAGAACGTTTTTATGTTTGCATTGGTGGAATCGGCTTCCTTCCTAATAGTGACCATGATTGAGATCTGTAACTGAGTGAAAAACCTCCCACTGTGATCGCCAAAATGTAGTTACTAAAAATCAGTGAGAGTCTAAAAGTGAGATTCTACGGTTTCTGAAAGTGAGTTACGAGAGGTTGAGCACGAACAGTCTTCGTCTAAACCACGCACATTGGTCGTTCAAAGGCTGCTTCAGTCACATGGAAGGAGTCTTATGGCCGGTCTTAGGGAGGGAAGCAGTTGAAGGGAGAGATCAAAAAATTATAGGGTTTGAAAAAGAATTGCTCTGAAAGTTTATGAAAAAGTTGTGTGTTAGTCAGCTTAGAGAAATATATGACTATTTATAGCTGAATTCTCTAATCTCAAGTCGGTGAAGATAGAGATTGCTTGTCGTGCGGAGCACTTTTCTTGTCTCTTCAGGAATAGATAGAGATATACTAGGCTAAGTTTATCTCATTATTCCACCGCCTTTACTTTCTTCTGCGGTGATAAATAGGCCGATTATTTCTCACACGTGTCGTAGACCGCCAAACCAAAACCCTAATTGATATCCCCCAATTTGTGTGAAGCTGAGTCAGCCTCTGTGATAATGTATCGAGAGAGGGAAATATTCTGTTTAGCCGAGTTGGCCAAGATAGAGAGCTATCCGCTAATTTGTGAGGATGACTAGGATGAGTCACGTGAAAAGACATGTAATGCCTCGGAAATCGTGTGTAAAGTGTGGAGCTGAGGTTGAGCTCCCTCTCTCCATGGCAAGTTATATATGTCACGTGGAAACTGTATTATTGCTTGTGGCTCCCTTTGTTGAGCATGCAGAGCTTAAGAGAGCTTATCCACGTTTTTGGATAAACATGTACAGTTCAGACCCAATTTACTAGTCGTGAGTGTGTTTGAGATGCTGAGAAAATAGGCTTGAGACCTAAGTGAGGCTTGTGCATGAGTCTTACGCATGTATAAGACTCTTCAGACGAGCTGGCTCAGCTCGGAAAAGGCCATTTGAGGCTTGGCTGACGTGACTGAGGTTGTCTGAGATTTAGCCGACGTAACTAAGGATGTCTGAGATTTTATTAACGCAACCGAGGCCGTCAGAGATTTGGATGACGTGATTGAGTATCTCCGAAGTCAGTTGGGACATGTTCGGGAGAGAAAGGAAAGCTTGCACGCATAGTAATATCGCTGCGAGACTTCGGTTCACGTGTATTTGACCAGCGTATCTTGCAGAGATGTGCTAGGAGTCAATTGCATCTCGAAAGGATGTTATAGGAATATGTCGAAAGGGCCCAGAGGAAGAATAACCAGCGTATCTCGCGAGGATGTCCTAGGAATTATTCGGAAGCCTCAGTAAGTTGAGTCAAAGCCTAGAGTAGACATGACCAGTGTATCTCGCGATGATGTACTAGGAATCAGTCCTTGATCTCAAATAGGGTGAGTCGTGCTTACAAAAAACATGTTGTCTCCGCTCTGGGTCATAAGTCCACCGTGGACGTTTTTACGCATCTACAAGCCTACATGACTAGCAATATCTCGTCGAGGATGTATACTAGGACTCATGGCATCACAACCAGTTGCGTCTCGTGAAGACGTGTTGGAATTGTGGCTGTTCTAGTTCATAAGTCTCCCGGGGACGTTTTACGCTCTACACAACCTACGTGACCAGCAATATCTCGTCGAGGATGTGTGCTAGGAATCACGACATCACGACCAACAGTGTCTCATGGGGATGTCTATTAGAAATCATGGCTATGGGTGCCTTAAGGTCCAAGAGCTTAATCTCTCCCGTGAGAGTTGAGTTTTGTCCTATGGAAATTTTTACCCCTTATCCAAATTTTACCATCTACAATTAGATCACGCAAGGTATCTGTCATATAGGTTATCGAAAAGATTTTTGTGTACCTGGTACCCTCGCCATTTCAATAATTATTCGAGAACATGGCGGAGGAAAGAGTAGCACAAGAGCTAGTTTTTAATAGATGTTATGTATAACAAGAAGTTTGAGAAAATTCACAACAAGCACCAGTAGTCTTCTATAGTTCAAAATAGAAAGTAGGTAGTGAGTATTAGTAAGTGCATTGTTCATATAAATATCGAGATTTTAGTCAGGTAAATCTTTAATATTCATACAGATGTATATATTTATATATAGAGCGATTACATGACTAGCAAGAGAGTATAGCTATTGTTAGAGTGTATGTATTTAACTTTCTTTGTAGAGACATAATTAAAAATATATACTTAATATTTCTGATACATGACCATAAATAATTAATATATTTTATGTTTCCGCTATATAAAGAAAATGTAATTTTACGATTTTTGCCTTTTGCAAAAACCCATCATCAGCACTCAACCATGCCGGAAGAACCACCCTAATACAATGCATGCTTGTTCTTATCCCTCTCTTTTATATGGCTTCTTGTTTGATTCCTAACGTTACTCTAACTAGGCTTGCCAGGTTGGCGAGGTCTTTTTGGTGGGAAAACAACAAAGACCGGAGAAGAGTTCATTTTATTACTTGGGACAAACACAATAATCAAATAATGATGGGTTAAGTTTAAGACACTCGAAAGACGTCAATAAATCTCAAAATAAGGAAGCTTATATGGAGATTGTTGAATGATAATTAAAGTATGTGGGTAGTGATTAATTATGAGGGAAAAATATGAAAAAAATAATAGCTTATGAAAGTGTTCTCAAATCAGTGCACTAGCACTTGGGGGTTATGTTATATTTGAGAGGGGTAATGGAATGATGTGGTCGTCTGCACGTCAAAATTATTCTACCTTTTCAGTACTTATGATTTATTATGAAGCAAGGGTAAGAAAGGATCTTTCCCACAGAGAGGTCTGGATTTTTATTTGTATTCGACAACTTATATAGAAACAAGGGGCCGAGATTCTCTGATTTCTATAAACTAGAACTAAACTAAAAGCTGACAAGAAAATAAACAAGCAAATTAATAGGTGAGAATGTTGGATAAAAGTTTCAACTTCAATTTTAAAGACGTACTTGAATGAATAATCATTATTCAAATTTAATCCCTAATTATTAAAATCCATAGAATACCTTGAATGCAAGAATACTCCGTAAATTGCCCAAGTCATCACACTTATATGTAAAACGACGCAAGTATGAATTCTACCTTGAGATTAACCTAACACATTGCGCTAATCAAGTTCAATTCCGAAGGAGCATTAAGATTTATGAAATTGGGATAGTCAATGTAATCGAACGTCGAAAACACACTAATCCAATTCAACAAAAAGTCAAATTCTACTGTAGGATCGAGCAAGAGAGAGGAGAGCACAACGCGGAAGCATAAAACGACTACATTGATAATCAAATTCGGTGTACAATTCTTATAGCTCAATAGCCTACTTATAGTTTCACAAACTTGACGATCACTCAAAGCACTTTCCTAATAAAAACAAACTCTAAATAAAGCACACTTCTAGAAACACAAAGAAACTCTAAACATAGTAAAACTCTAAAACTAGCAACCGGCACAACTTGCTTCTCAAGTTAACTCGACTTCCAAATATGAAACGCTGTACCAAATCACCATATATTGGTTTAACTTCCAACATCCTCCCTTAAACCAAGATATCTTTCAACAAGAATTCCGTAACCCTCTTCTACTCCTCAGCTTCTTCCATTAATCGACGTCAACACGTCCTTGTCTTTTCTCATTTTCTATTCCTCTTCTTCCATTGATAAATGCTAACACGTTCTTGTCTTTTTTTCATCTTCAAAGATACCACCAACAAACCCTTACTCCTTGATACTCAATTATAGCTTATCCAAATTTCATGATCCCACCGGAATTTCGTCATCATTATCCAATCAACAAACTCAATTCACAAACAGCACCACCAACTACAAATCAGCTAACAAACCAATCTTCTTCTTTTGCTTAATAGCAATCATCAAACACTTCTTTTTACGTTCTTCTTTATCGCAGCGGAACACCATCCTTAACAAGCTAGAAACACTATTGTTGTGCTCTATTTAACTTGCTAACCAAACACGAAACCAAATTTTGTAACTCATCACTGAGCATTGTAGCTCATCTTCTTCTTTTACTTCATTCTTTGTCACTACTGCAATGATCCATCTCACCTCATTTTATGATATTTCTCGGTATCATTTCAGTCTCTAACAACCATGATCCATCTCCCCTCATTTTACGATATTTTACGACATCATTGGCATCCTTTCTCCACAACTCATGGGATTTTAAGCCACTATTGTTGTTCTCTACAACTCATGGGATTTTCACCCACTATTGTTGTTCTCTACAACTCATGGGATTTTCACCCACTATTGTTGTCTTCACTTCTCAAATTCCACACTGGAATTTCTTCTCTTCTCTATTCAAATCCCAACACTAGGATTTCTTCACTTCTCACGATGACACCCTTGTGACGTCTCTTCTCTTCACTCTCTCATCACCTCCTGGTGATTACTTCTCTTTCTTCACAACCTTGTTGTTGTTTCTTCTTCTCTTTTCTTCTTTGTTCCAGTCACGTTTGTTAAAGTCGAAACTTTCACACTTCTTTACTCTTCAAGATTCTCTCACAATCTTTCTCTTGTTACGCTTCTGCCACAAGCAATAACTATCACAAAGTCTACCACACTTTGTAGGATTTCAAAGTTTCTGCCACAAACTCTTCAACCACACTTTACTTCTTCCAACATGTTTGAGCTTAAACTCCAACATGCAACCTAGCTTCCTCCCTTAAGCTCAAACATCACCAACATTCCTTGTCATTCTAAGTTTCTGAATTCGATCAACTTAATCAAACCGTACCAGTCCTTCTTGACTGCAATACCTTTGATCCTCCATCAAACTGTACCAGTCCTCCTGACTGCAATACCAACTTTGATCCTCTATCCTCATTGACTTCAAATTCATGACTTAACCCTTTGAATCAACCACTCACCCTAAGCTTCTTCACCTCCTAAAATCAACCAATGCTCTGCCACAACAACCCATGTTTACTACCACATTACCAATCACAACCATCATCAAAACTTTTAACTTCGAACACTTGTCGGACTCGACCATGTTTTTTTTTTTAGCAAATTCTGAGCTTCTCCCTCACTTACATAAATCCTCACCAGGAACAAAAGATTTCCAAATATTATCACCATCATCGAAAAATAAGCCACTTGGAACAAGAGTTTCCAAATATTGCCCCTTCCAAAAACAAGCCCTGGAACAAAAGTTTCCTAAAACTGGCACCTTCCATATATTGTCCGGTTTCCTAAAACTGGCACCTTCCATATATTGTCCGGTTTCCTAAAACTGGCACCTTCCATATACTAACCAATCTTCACCAACCTTGAATCACCATCCATATCTCTGTTATGTTCTTGTTCGCACTTTGCAGCAACTCAGCACACAACTGTGTCTCCTTATGAAACATGTACCCAACTCTCTTTTTAATCTTTTTTTTTTAAACTCCCGAACCTGGTGAAGACACAAACCAACACAACAACCAGCTTGACAGTCCTTCAAACAATTCTCTCTTCTTCTTCTTTTAACTCAAAATTCACGTAATATTTTTAAACGACGAGTCTTTCTTAAACCCTAATACAAAACACGATGGAAAAAACTTCTCTAACTCTATCTTCCTCTCCCCCCTCTTCCTCTCACCTTGCTCTGATACCATATGTAGGATCGAGCAAGAGAGAGGAGAACACAACGCGGAAGCATAAAACGACTACATTGATAATCAAATTCGGTGTACAATTCTTATGGCTCAATAACCTACTTATAGTCTCACAAACTTGACGATCACTCAAAGCACTTTCCTAATAAAAACAAACTCTAAATAAAGCACACTTATAGAAACACAAAGAAACTTTAAACATAGTAAAACTCTAAAACTAGCAACCAGCACAACTTGCTTCTCAAGTTAACTCGACTTCCAAATATGACACGCTGTACCAAATCACCATATCTTGGTGTTGATGGTGGTTTTTAGCTTAGGGTTAAAATCGTAAAACACTAAACCTTCGCAGACAGTGATGTCACAACATTTAAAGTAACAAGCATTTACTAGGCACATTTAATGAAACCTTTAATGTGTTCCTAAATAATTACCGGGGTATCTTTTTCAAATTAGGGTTACGACAAGCCAAACCCTAATTACCTCTATGCCAATGGCAAATCATGCCAGCCACACCGACCGCGCCAAAGCATGCCAACCATGCTAGCCGCACCTCTGTGCCAATGGCAAATCATGCCAGCCACACCGACCGCGCCAAAGCATGCCAACCATGCTAGCCGCACCTCTTTGCCAATGGCAAATCATGCCAGCCCACACCGACCAGCGCCAAAGCATGCCAACCATGCTAGCCGCACCTCTTTGCCAATGGCAAATCATGCCAGCCACACCGATCGCGCCAAAGCATGCCAACCATGCTACCTCCCAATGGCAAATCATGCACCTTTGTGCTAATGGAAAATCATGCTAGCCACACCGATCAGGCGCCAAAGCATGCCAGCCATGCTAGCCGCACCTCCGTGCCAATGACAAATCATGCCAGCCACACCTACTACGCCATGCCAAACGCACCTCGCCATGGACCCATGCCACGCCACCATACTGGCCTTCACTACGCGGCTATCAAAACGAAGGCGTGCAACAATCAACGGTTCCCCTTCAATCCCAGGAGCAAATCCTGGCCGTCTAAGATTACCAAACGACCTTTTTCCCCAAAACCCTAGCTTGGTCACGCACCTAACCAAATCTAGCCACGCCATGCGCCTATGGCAAACCCTTGGCCCCACATGCCAAGCCAAAACCGCACCTAGCCCAAGCTAGTCACGCCATGCGCCTATGGCAAACCCTTGGCCCCACATGCCAAGCCAAAACCGCACCTAGCCCAAGCTAGTCACGCCATGCGCCTATGGCAAACCCTTGGCACCACATGCCAAGCCAAAACCGCACCTAGCCCAAGCTAGTCACGCCATGCGCCTATGGCAAACCCTTGGCCCCACATGCCAAGCCAAACCAAACCTAGCCAAGCTAGCCGCGCCATGCCAAACGCACTTTGCCTAAGCCCTAGCCATGCTAGTCACATCATGCCAAGCCAAACGCCCTTGCCTTGGCCCTAGCCGCGCCACGCGCCTATGGCAAACCCTTGGCCCCACATGCCAAGCCAAAACCGCACCTAGCCAAAGCTAGCCATGCCCAAGGCGAACCCTTGGCCCCACATGCCAAGCCAAACCTAGCCAAGCTAGCCGCGCCATGCCAAACACACTTTGCCTTGGCCCTACCCATGCTAGTCACATCATGCCAAGCCAAACGCCCTTGCCTTGGCCCTAGCCACGCCATACGCCCATGGAAAACCCTTGGCCCCACATGCCAAGCCAAAATCGTACTTAGCCAAAGCTAGCCACGCCCAAGGCGAACCCTTGGCCCCACATGCCAAGTCTAACCACACCCTAGCCGCGCCACCCTGTTGGCCTTCCCTACGCGGCCACTAAAACGAAGACGTGCAACAATCAACGGTTGCCCTTCAAACCCAGGAGCAAATCCTAGCCATCCAAGGTTACCAGACGACACATGGTAACCCTTGGCCCGAAAACCTAAGTTTGGCCACGCCAAACCTTGGCATGCCAACGGCATGCCAACCTAGCCGCGCCACCACGTTGGCCCTCACTACGCGGCTACCAAAACGAAGGCGTGCAACAATCAACGGTTGCCCTTCAATCCCAGGAGTAAATCCTAGCCATCCAAGGTTACCAGACGACACATGGTAACCTTTGGCCCGAAAAACTAAGTTTGGCCACGCCAAACCTTGCCATGCCAATGGCATGCCAACCTAGCCGCGCCACCACATTGGCTCTCACTACGCGGCTACCAAAACGAAGGCGTGCAACGATCAACTGTTGCCCCTCCTCTTGATCGTGTGTCAATCCGTCAAATATAATTTCACTTTCTTACGCACTAAATTTAAATGAAGCACAAGGTAAGGAAGAGTTCGTATCCACAGAGAGGCGTTTGTTGTTATGTAAATTTCGGTTTCTAAAATAACCCAAAGTATGTTTGTTGTTTAAGAAATAAAAGTAGTTGAAAGCAAAGTAAATAGTTTGAGAAATCAATAAGGAGAAGATATTGGTCAAGGGATAGTATCATTCACAAACATGTATTTTCATCAATGATTAGAATTGGTATTTTAATCTCGTATTTATTAAAAGTCCTAGGATATCTTGATCGCAAGTATAACCCGTTAATTCCCTGTTTTCATCACAACCACATTAAAAGATGCATATGTGAATTCTTCATTAAAGCAACCTAAAGTGTAAAAGCACAATTAAGTTTAACTCCCTAAGAGCATTAAGTTTTATGAAATAAGACTCATCAATGCAAACGAATGTGTAAAAGCACTAGACGTTTTAACAAAAGTTATGACTCACTTGTGACTAGTAGGATGTATCACTACAAGCACTAACCACAATTATGCTACTTAGAATCGGGGATAAACAACTTTTTCGTATTGAAAACCCTAATATAGCTCTAGAGATGAACACAAATCGGATTGATTCCGGACTCAACCTAACAAGTTTTCAAATCTTATAACACTATTAATTGTGAATCACAAACAATAAATACTGAGACAAAACTAATTCATTGAATCAAAAGCATGTTGAGAAATCAACTTTTATCCCATAACCAATAAGGTGTTTAGCTACTCATAGCTATGGAGTTCATCATCATCAATATTCAATAATAAACAAGGAAGAAGAAGAACAAAACCAAACCCTAGAAGCGTAAACAAAAGTGGCTCTCCAAAAGAATTCCAAGCAAAAGATATCCCATGTGTTGTAGAAAACCTCCCTTTTATAGCCTTTTTCTCCTTCCAAAATTAGGTTTAGTCTTCAAGGTCCATTAGGTGAGAGTCCACCAAGCCCACAAGAATGAGAAACCCGTGTAGAAAATACGCCCCGAAAACGGTCGCCGGAATCCTGGTATTATGGCCGGAAATCGGCCGGAAAGTCGCCGGAAATCGGCTCCGGTGACCGGCAAAGTCCGCCCGGTCACCGGGTCAACGGGTCAGAACGGGTCAATGCTGAGTCGGATCGGTCAAACCGGCCGACCGAGGTGGATCGGGTCAGGGTAGTCCAGCCGAGTCAGAACATGACTCAGATGTGAATCAGCTGTTTTGAGCTGAAATGTCAGGCCTTGAGCCATTGCAGCCTTGCACAGGCCATATGCTTGTGAATAACAATCATTGTGCTGCAGCCAGCACATTTCGACCATAATGGCTAAGCAATTCCACCATTCTCCTTTCAAGCCACACTTCTTGGCCCCTTGAAACAGCACACAGCATATACCTTCAACCTATCTGGCCATCCTCTCCATTTGAGCTGCAATCGTAGCTTTAAACCCGCAATGCCCAGTAGCTATCGGTTCTCGCCAAATCCCTACATTCCTTGCCAATTCTTGCAATCACCCAATTCATCAAACTAAAAGCTCTTCTCGGTTCATACATTCTCGCCTGCCTCACTCAATCCCCAACCAAGCCGACAACCACAATCCATGGCACAACCAACCCCGCAATCTCAACGGCCGCAACTAAAACAAAATTACAGCTCCCAACCAAGCTTCCCCGCCATTTAACACTCAAACACATTCTCTATCACCTCAAGCCATCACTTCCACTCTAACCTCACCACTCGTGAACTTGACCATCATGGCCCTGGTTCATTGCAGCACCAAGCAACTCTACAGTCCATTGTCACTAACACCACCAAACCACCGCAATGCCACAATACACACTCAAGACCATTGCATCTCGCTTATAGCCACCGAGCATTCATACTCATAACCGGGTTCCACCACCGAGACCACTAATTCTGCACTGCACTTCAACCATCCACCGAGAACTTCCATCCGCAATCAATGCCTCCAAACCAACTTCCCAGTCTGTCTCCCATTGCGCCATCACTAGTAATCCATCACAAAGACCACCGCTATTTCACCTTCTCGGGCCATCAACACAACTCGCTACTTCAATCTCGGTTCAAGTTCACAAGCTTGACTCTCTTTAGCTCGGCTCACCGGTCCACCGAGGCTCGAGCCATCCGAGCTCGAGCCATTCTCGCTCTTTGCAAATCGCTTCTCCACCAGCCTCGGTTCACCTTGCCCAATTACACTTCCACAAAGAACACCTTGCAACAACCACCGGCTCAATAGCTGTAACAAAACCCAATAAGACCAGGACTTCCATCTGAACTAGCCTGCAATCATCTCCAAGTTGAGGTCAAATCCACCAGCTCAGACATTGCTTTCGCATCCACACTTCCCAAAGGAGCCCATCAAGACCCCGTAATTCAACAAAGGCTAGCAATGACTCCATCAAATCCGAGCCATGAACCCCCGAGTTTTCAATCAACTTCGCCATTAACCCATTGCCTTGTCTCGACCCATCTTCCACTGTAACTCGAAGTTTGCTCATCATAGATCGAGCAATTCTCAAACCCAATCTGCTCCTCTCTCGAATCAATTGCAGATCGAGTCCTCTCTCGTGTTTCGATCTACCACAAGAACAACTTAGATCTTATTTTAGCAAAGCAAAGATTTGTTACTTTTGTTCTTCAACCAAAACTCATCTTCTCTCGCATTTCGATCTCTCGCCATAGAAAGCAGACCCACGAGTTAGCACACCACCTCTCGATCTCTCCATGTTTGAACGATCTCAAAGCGGCGGTCATTACTCTTTTCTCTCTTCTCTCCATTGATTTCAGGTGAAGACAATGATTGAAAAGAAATTGAAACCTGATTTCGATCCAGGGTGTAGGAAAAGGAGTGGTTAATCCCACCCAAACGAAATAGATAAGGGGTTACCCAGCCATGACTCTAGGCACCCAGCTGTTCCCGCTAAGGGCTAACTAGCTCTCACATGGCCTGTCGGTTTCATGTATCCGACAAGCTTATTCATGGATTTTGCTCGTAACTTTCTCAGACGCGTGGATTGACTTCAAGCTTTGCCGTTAGCTCCATATTTCCGTTCTCGCCGCCGCATTTCATTTTGCTCCACATATAGCTCGCCTGTGAGATGACAATCGCCCTTTGGCCCAATTTGGACAATTTCTTCTTCTTTCCCTCCATGCGACTCCATTGCACCTGATAACTCAAAAGCAAACATAAGATACATAATTCACACGAAAAATAGCAAAGAAAGCATAAACTCTATATAGTAAATACGGTGTATTCTACACCTATCACCTCTCAAGATGAAAAATCCCGACTATCGAAGGTCACCAGGCTGGCAAGTTTCCCAAGCTTGACTTGCCAAGCCACAACAACGTGCTACATGTTTTCCAAAACATTCGAGACATCAACACAAACTGGGGGATCCTATTTGGGTATTGGTTTGGCGGTTTACAACGTGCGGCGTACACTACGCCCGTCATAAGGAAGTGTCATAAGGGTGAGGCGGTTAGTAAATACGGGAAGTTATGTGTGAAATGTTCATGGGACATAAAGCACATGCGTTAACAACTTTATGGGACATCAATTCCATAACGTTAGCAGTTTCATGCATTAACCACTTTATGGAAACATCAATTCCATGCATACGGTTATCACCTCCTCCCATTTACTTCCCCACTCATTAATAAGACCAGGGTACGTTTTTACTTCAACTTGTATAAATAGGTCTTACCTATTTCCATTGAACAACAAGTTCATATGGGAGATACAATACTCAGAAATACTTACTTGCTAGCTCACCTTGTTAGCTCTCTCACTTTTCTAATAACAAGTCTTAGTAACCCAACTACTCTTCCAGAATCAACTATTCTGGTCTCACCACTTTCCTTGCTTCCCTCCCCAAAACCAACCCATTCTCATCCACTTTGTGACCGAAGCAAGTCCTGAACGGCCATTTCTTGGTTTAGGCCGGACTTGTACAGATTGATCTCTCGAATATAAAGTACTCCCTTGCAGACATTGTTTAGGGTTTAAATTATTTCTCACCCGCACACCCGCAATTACCGAAATCAAGCAGAAACCATTTTCACCTACAAACAATTGGCGACCACAAAGGAGGTTCGATCTTTCGGTTAAATGTCAATTTTCAACCAAGAATTTCATTCTTCGACCCGACGTCAAGATGGTTGAGGAAGGCGATCCACTCCGACTCAGCCACTCGACGGCCGGATCATCACATGACACGACAAGGTATGACCGGGGGACTTCTCGAGGATGGAAGCAAAACGATCCGCCTGTGGATTAACGACGCAGTTATCGGGACAACTCAAAGAACGACTCGGAAGACTGGGACTTCCCATGACCATGTTTCTCGAAAAAAAAACTTGGTCCTACACCCTAAAGTTTATTCTCATCAAGACCCGAGAAACCGAGTAAGTCTTATGTCTAGACAAAAATACGTGGTTTGTTTTTTCAAGTTCGATAAAACCTATAGCCATGTTTCATCCCATGTCATCTACCAACACACCTGTTCCATGGTTTTCCTGGGATGTCTGAGTCACTTTCATTCATAGCCAAAGACAATTCAATTCTAAACATTTCATTCAAAAATATGTATATATATATATATATATATATATATATATATATATATATAATCCAAAACCGTCAAGGTAGCATTTATCTATTAACCCGACAAAATCGTAAAATCAAGAACCAAAACCAAAGCGCCTCATTTGCCTTTCAAAAAAAAAAAAACACCTAAAGATAAGAGGTCCGTAAGACATATAATATTCAAGGGAAGTTTTCTAACAAATGCTTGCTCCTTTTGGCAAAGGCCTCCCTCGTGCTTTGAGAGCCACCCTCTTAAGTTTTAGCTTCCCGCACAACTTATTGAATTCCGCTCGCTTCTTCATCATGTCCGGAAGGACCTTCAACCTACTCAGCCAACGACCTTTCAACATCGATGAGACCTTCAACGAACCAAGGAATGTTGAATTTGAAGCCCACGGACATGTCACGATGGAACTTCCAGCTCGATATTACATCCTCAGAAATTGTATGACCAGTCACGTTGCACATCTCATCAATCGAAGACAAGGCTTCCTCCACACGCTTGACCAACGCATGTCGACTAGTGATCTTCTTATTCGTGGCAATGTGACCATAGCTTTCCCAAATCATGGTGTACAATGTCGCATGTTTAGCTGGCACGCTAAATCCACCAATCAACACATGACCTGGGAAAGGGGCCAGATACGGAGGATTGAAGGTGGCACCTGCAACTGAATCAACAATTGGCAGAGATCCCTAACTACGATTTCACCCCCGAAGTGCTCTCCTCCACCCGAGTCACTAAGCACCCTCTGACGATGAATCTCCATATCCAAGTCGCTAGCCGGCACGCTTCCACAAAGGGGGAAGTACGGCTACGTCTTTACTCTGGTGGTCTTCCACTTCAAGATCATCCCCATGAACGGTTTCCTCCTAAAAATCAAAATTTAGTTTTACTGCAAAGAAAGAAAAAAAAAGGGGAAAGAAGAAAAACATGGAGGGGACTCACCGATTCAGTTTCAGACTGACTAGACGAAGATTCAACATTGTTATCGGAAGAACTACTCTTGCCATCACTGGACTCTGGACTCTCATCCTTTTCGGAATCCCCATCACCATGGATGAGCTCGGCACCCCCACCATTTGTCTCGAAAAACGATGCTTTCTGACTACTTGCAAGTTTGGCAAAGGCGTTCGTGCTGCTGAAACCCTGGACGAGATACAAGGACACGTTCTCAGAAAAGAAACAAGGATACATGTAATCCAGCTGAAGTCAAGAAAGAAATCACACGTACCCTCATATTGGATGAACTAAAAGCCGATGGAGCTGTGGAATCTGACTGGAAACCACCTGCACGATTTTTAGACCTTCGCTCCTTCACTTGGGGACTGTCCACGTCCAAACCGACAGATTTCATTTTGGTTAAAGAAGTATCCCTCAACAACGGATGTTTTGCTAAAATCTCGGCGGAAGGCCTACCACGAGTGTTCTCCACTACGGCTTTCACAAATTCCTGGATGATGAGGAATTCACTCTGCCAGAATGCATTATACTTGGAGGTAGTCGACGGATTTCGTTCCGAAAGAAAGAAAGGGAGACTTCTGCCCGGCGCAAGAACACTAGCATCAAGAACGTACGATAATGGACCCTCTGGAGCTGCCAGCCGACGAACGAGAGGGACCCCTTGGTCGAAACCCATATGCCGAGCTGCTCGCTCAATACTATAAGAGACTGCCTGACACGATCCTCGAAAGAAAGACGGTATATAGCCAGACGTGCAACTTCGCATGAATACAATCTCACCGACGCCCAGATTCCCTCAATCAGAAAGCAAAGAAATGTTTGGAGCAGAAGCAAAAGTATTAACTTGGGATATGGATGTACACACTGGGGCCCATGGACGAAAATTAGCGGCGCACGAGTTATCAAGGAAATCAGCCAAGTTTGAGCCAGTTCTTGGGCGCCTATTCGACCAGCGAAGTATTCTCGAACTAGCCCAAGACGTGGGAAGTGAAACCAACGGTTTAGGAGCATATCTTTCAAAATGCTCCCATAGCCACGCTTGGTGAAAAACAACATGAACATACGAATCCACTTTCATGTAACCGTTTGAAGCACGCATGTCCATAGCCAAATGATCCAAGTGTGTGTACAGAGAACCGACAAACAAGCCGCCAATGGGGAGAACGACTCCTTTCGCCAATCTTATAGCAAAATTGATGAGTACCAGCCTTATCTCCTTCTTACCAGAGCCATCATCAAAAATATCCCTGGATAACCAGAGAGCCAAGAATGTCGCGACGTGGAGTGTACTATTCTTCTCGGTCAAAGTGCCACCATCGGAAACCATTGAGACATCCACCAGTGCATAAAACACTTCTTCTCGTTCTCCTTTCTGACAAACCTTTTCGACTTCACAACCAGTATGCACTACTCATTTTTTCCTCATCATCGACAACTCGTTTTAAGTTTTCCGTCATGGGAAGATTCAAAGCAGATAGCCACACTTTCTAAGGATATGGTCGATTCTCCCCACCTACATATGGGCGTATGAGTATATGGACACCACCCGAGATGAAAGCAACCAAGCTCTCGAATGTCTTTCCTAATTTTAAGTGATGCAGAGGTCGCGACAAAGATCAATGATTTGCGCCTTGGTCAAATTAGCTCTTACGCACTCTTGACTTATCATAAAGTGCACCCATTTATCAAACGAGCGCAATGGACTCACTAGGATTTTGAAATCAATAAGAGAGGCGGAATACTCTTTCCTCTCAAGGAAAAACTCAGATTACATTTCCGGGAGGAACCCACCGGTACCCTCCTCACTCTCCGAACCTGGTCAAGCAAAGTGGCGCATGCTTAAGTGGACTTCTCCCGCAGAGACTATCGTGAAGAATTCATCACCCACGTTTGGCTTGGAGTTACCAACATCCTTCTGTGATGGCGGAATTTTTCTCAAGCGACGTCATAATAAAGATTCTCTCACAGCATTTCCGCTTTCCAAGCAACTACAACGGACAATACGAAGAGAGATTATTACTAAAGCGCACGAAAATTATCTTCACCCAAGACGCAAGCCGCTTTGTTTCACTACTGCACCTCGCGACATAGAATTCTTGTCCAACCGAGGAGGAGTGACCCACCAGGGGAACCATGCCCACGGCCACACCAAAACAAGGAGTAAACCTTAAAAACTAGGTTTTCGTGGGAAAGGGATGGCAAATTACTATCGTGTGCTTACCTTACACAACGAGTTGAGACGGTCAACATTACTATGGTATTCATGTCTAAGTACTACTAGGAGCGCGTGCAAGACATACCTGTGGCTAGGATTCACACCAACATGTTCTATAAGGTCATAAAAATATACGCCTACAACTAGGGTTTTCACCAACACAAGAAAACAAAAGGGAAGCAAGACAAAGAAGAAGTACTGAAAGACGTACCTAATCCGCTCGTCCGCTTCACCGCTACCAAGCGAACCAAAAAAAAAAAAAAGAAGAGAGAATAATGAAGACGTGAATCAAAGGGAGAGGCCGGCAATCCTTTTATAGGTGTGATACTTGGGAGTTTGAACAAGGAGAGGATCTCCAATTTTGAGCGAGGGAAGGAAAAGAGGAAACCGGTCCCGCAAAGACCAATTTCCACGTCCAAGACCACTCACGCCATACCGCGGCCCCACCACCCATGTATGCCATACCTTGCCACGGCCGCAGCCAAGCCATCGATTCATCACCGCGGCCCCACCACGCCTAGCCGCCCTTGCACGTCCCACCATGCCATTGCCGCGCCCCCCCTGCCAAGACATTCGCTACATTGCCGCGCCCCACCACGCCTAGCCGTCCTTGTACATCTCGTCTTGCCAAGGCCACACTATGCCAAGCCGTCTCGCTCCACGCCGCGACCCTATCACCCACGCGCGTTCACCCTACCAAGACCACGCCACCTCTTGGCCCCTCGATCCAAGCCGTCCACTTGCGTCGCTTTCCCAAGACCGCGCCCTTTGCCTCGGAGATGTACGACCATACCAAGCCGGTAAATTTCATCTCACCACTCCACCTGGTCCCGCATTCCCGCACAACTTACGCAGGGTCACCAACACGGGAATCCAAAACTCTCTTTACCACTCAAAAAGGTTAGTCGGATTCTCCTGACCATCTCTGCAATGATTTACACCTCGATTCCGTCCTTGTCTGTCACCATCATATGCTTACCTCGCAACAAGGTACCTGTTCCGAGCTAAGCAGGGGACTTAATGTTGATGGTGGTTTTTAGCTTAGGGTTAAAATCGTAAAACACTAAACCCTAGCAGACAGTGATGTCACAACATTTAAAGTAACAAGCATTTACTAGGAAAATTTACTGAAACCTTTAATATGTTCCTAAATAATTATCGGGGTATCTTTTTCAAATTAGGGTTACGACAAGCCAAACCCTAATTACCTCTGTGCCAATGGCAAATCATGCCAGCCACACCGACCGCGCCAAAACATGCCAACCATGCTAGCCGCACCTCTGTGTCAATGGCAAATCATGCCACCACACCGACCGCGCCAAAGCATGCCAACCATGCTAGCCGCACCTGCGCGTGCCAATGGCAAATCATGCCAGCCACACCGACCGCGCCAAAGCATGCCAACCATGCTAGCCGCACGTATGTGCCAATGGCAAATCATGCCAGCCACACCGACCGCGCCAAAAGCATGCCAACCATGCTAGCCGCACCTCTGTGCCAATGAAAAATCATGCTAGCCTCACCAACCGCGCCAAAGCATGCCAGCCATGCTAGCCGCACCTCCGTGCCAATGACAAATCATGTCAGCCATACCTACTGCGCCATGCCAAATGCTCCTCGCCATGTCCCCATGCGCGCCACCATACTGGCCTTCACTACGCGGCTATCAAAACGAAGGCGTGCAACAATTAACGGTTGCCCTTCAATCCCAGAGCAAATCCTGGCCGTCTAAGGTTACCAAACGACCTTTGCCCCAAAACCCTAGCTTGGTCGCGCACCTAGCCAAAGCTAGCCACGCCATGTGCCTATGGCAAACCCTTGGCCCCACATGCCGAGCCAAAACCGCACCTAGCCCAAGCTAGTCACGCCATGCGCCTATGGAAAACCCTTGGCCCCACATGCCAAGTCAAAACCGCACCTAGGCCAAGCTAGTCACGCCATGCGCCTATGGCAAACCTTTGGCCCCGCATGCCAAGACAAAACCGCACCTAGCCCAAGCTAGTCACGCCATGCGCCTATGGAATACCCTTGGCCCCACATGCCAAGCCAAACCAAACCTAGCCAAGCTAGCCGCGCCATGCCAAACGCACTTTGACTTGGCCCTAGCTATGCTAGTCACATCATGCCAAGCCAAACACCCTTGCCTTGGCCCTAGCCGCGCCATGCGCCTATGGCAAACCCTTGGCCCCACATGCCAAGCCAAAACCGCACCTAGCCAAAGCTAGCCACGCCCAAGGCGAACCCTTGGCCCCACATGCCAAGCCAAACCTAGCCAAGCTAGCCGCGCCATGCCAAACGCACTTTGCTTTGGCCCTAGCCATGCTAGTCACATTATGACAAGCCAAACGCCCTTGCCTTGGCCCTAGCCATGCCATACGCCCATGGCAAACCCTTGGCCCCACATGCCAAGCCAAAATCGCACCTAGCCAAAGCTAGCCACGCCCAAGGCGAACCCTTGGCCCCACATGCCAAGTCTAACCACACCCTAGCCGCGCCACCCTGTTGGCCTTCCCTACGCGGCCACTAAAACGAAGGCATGCAATAATCAACGGTTGCCCTTCAAACCCAGGAGCAAATCCTAGCCATCCAAGGTTACCAGACGACACATGGTAACCTTTGGCCCGAAAACCTAAGTTTGGCCACGCCAAACCTTGCCATGCCAACGGCATGCCAACCTAGCCGCGCCACCACGTTGGCCCTCACTACGCGGCTACCAAAACGAAGGCGTGCAACAATCAACGGTTGCCCTTCAATCCCAGGAGGAAATCCTAGCCATCCAAGGTTTCCAGACGACACATGGTAACCTTTGGCCCGAAAACCTAAGTTTGGACACGCCAAACCTTGCCATGCCAACGGCATGCCAACCTAGCCGCGCCACCACATTGGCCCTCACTACGCTGCTACCAAAACGAAGGCGTGCAACGATCAACGGTTGCCCCTCCTCTCAAGATGCAAAATCCCGACCGTCGAAGGTCACCAGGCTGGCAAGTTTCCCAAGTTTGACTTGCCAAGCCACAACAATGTGCTACATGTTTTCCAAAATATTCGAGACATCAACACAAACCGGGGATCCTATTTGGGTATTGGTTTGGCGGTTTACAGCGTGCGGCGTATACTACGCCCGTCATAAGGGTGAGGCGGTTAGTAAATACGGGAAGTTATGTGTAAAACGTTCATGGGACATAAAGCACATGTGTTAACAACTTTATGGGACATTAATTCCATAACGTTAGCAGTTTCATGAAAACCAGTTTCATGCGTTAACCACTTTATGGAAACATCAATTCCATGCATACGGTTATCACCTCCTCCCATTTACTTCCCCACTCCTTAATGAGACCAGGGTACGTTTTACTCCGACTTGTATAAATAGGTCTTACCTATTTCCATTGAACAACAAGTTCATACGGGAGATACAACACTCGAAATACTTACTTGCTAGCTCACCTTGTTATCTCTCTCACTTTTCTGATAACAAGTCGTAGTAACCCAACTACTCTTCCAGAATCAACTATTCTGGTCTCACCACTTTCCTTGCTTCCATCCCCAAAACCAACCCATTCTCCTCCACTTTGTGACCGAAGCAAGTCCGGAACGACCATTTCTTGGTTTAGGCCGGACTTGTACATATTGATCTCTCGAATATAAAGTACTCCCTTGCAAGACATTGTTTAGGGTTTAAATTGTTTCTCACCGCACACCCGCAATTACCGAAATCAAATAGAAACCATTTTCACCTACAAACACTTGGTTTAACTTCCAACATCTATATATGATTACAAGAAAGTGTCACTATCATCCATAATCACATCGTGCTACTTGTATTCAAGGATTATCACTTTTGCGTATAATAAACCCTAAATTAGCTATATATATGGATGTAAGTTCAATCAATTATAAACTTAACTAAACAAACATTCAATCATATTGCAATAAATTAATCATGCAATTGCTATAAACGGTAGAAAGTGAATGCTAATAAAGAGAGGAAACTAAATCATCAATCAATTATTATGCTTGCAAAATCCGACTACATCTTTAACCAATGAAAAAAAGGGATATTTTGACTTTGGGTCACAACAAAGTGACTAGAATTGCATTCGGGTCATGAGAAAATTATAATTAGAGTTTGGGTCACAAGACCATTGTTGACCGTCTTGACAGTTAGGAAATAATTTATTTCCATCCATTGGACTATGTTATGTTGCCGTTAACACGACCATCACCACCACCACGTCCTAAGACAACCAACACCATCTCTCCGCCACCATCATAACTTTCTTAATAACACTCAAAAGAAGAATGATGGTTGGTTTTAATATCTTCAAACCCACTACCTACACATCCAGCACCATCTCTACAAACCTACTTAAATCAGTCCATAAAAGTGATCTGTTTTTGATGAAGATGATAATCCAAATGAAGTAGAGAGCGTATCATTCCGTTTTGATTGACTACCTCAATCAATATCCCCCTCATAATCAACTTCTGCATATCCCTTCACAAAAAACCTTGATCGTCATACAAATTAATGACCAAAATCAATACTACCTTCTCTTTGATTAATTTAGATAGTGCACTTACCAATTCATAAAAACCTCATCAACCTTAAATTCCTTTGTCTGATTTCTCATAAAATTTTTTAATCATCATACATATTTTGTCTTTATTTTACTAATTCACCGGCAGTATTTATCACATCATTCATTCAAACCCAAATTAACACAATCATTTTGTCTCGCAACCAAAATCACAAATTAAACAGTAGAAGTTAGGGTTTTTGTTTACTTACCTTCCTCAAGCAATTTGACAACTAAAAGAATGTTATAAAACTAAAAGTACCCGTACTTGAATCAGCCAAATCATCCGGTGACACTCACCTTGACGATTCATTTTTGTAGATCCCCAATTTGAAGCCAAAATCCCCATTTAGCCGTGGTAGGCCTCTAAAGATGTTTATATTTGAGCCTACGGGTAATACCGCAAGTGCACGACGTCTATCGGAGACGCGGCAAGTACGGGTCGAACCACAGAGACTTGTGGTGCTCTGAAATGATCTAAGGCTTGCTAGACTGAGTTTCAAGTGGTGACAGGTGATAACAGATGGTAACACAGATATTTTTGTGCCGATACTACTGCTTTGTATGAAATAAACCTAAACTAAGGTAAAAACAAAGTGACAAAAGGTATGCTTGGGTTATCAAATCCACCACTAAATTCCTACATTGTGTGCTCAACTAGTTAAATGTCTTGTTCTTATACCGCATAAGTGAAGCTTGTCACTTTGGCTACCACTTATCTAAGAGTTTCACCTTGTAAACCTTCAAAAATCACCAATAACTAACCTAGAGTACTCGGTTGTCTAATGAAGAACAACCAAATCAAGAGAATCAGTGTTAAACATAAAACAAGAGCTGAAACATACTCAACTCAAGATTAGCCTAACTACGGTGCATCCATGGCGTGGGTATGCACTCGTGGAGAGAAATGGGTTGAGATGTTAAAATTGAAGCTATTTAAAACATTGAGCCCTCAAGAACATTCAACAAATTGAATACACAGTCATGGAATTAGGGTTTCATCTCAAACCCTAGCTCTTGAAATTAAAACATAATGAAACAACAAAGAACAAAATAAACTAAATGACTGCACTGGCTAATCCAGGCGTGCCCAATTTCATCTTCTTCACTCTCTATTTATACATGCACCTCGACCCAAAATTCCCAAACCCTAATTTAATATTAAAATAGAAATTTAATGAAAATAAATTGAACCCATACTCGATTCGCGTGTGAATCGAGCTTTCCTATTCTCCTCTAGCTCCGAGACATCCTACCCTTGATTTGTTGTAACCCTAGTTTCGATTGTCTTAACCCTAGCTTCTAAGGAAGAAGCTACCGATGGAGACAAGTCAAAACGAGGGTGGCGGAGTAGGTGGTTGTGTTGTGTCAGGAGATGATGGAGATGGTGGTGTAGGTGGTCACGGCAGGAGACGGTGGCAGGAGATGGTCGGGGGAGGGGATGGTAAGGTCACAGAGGTAGGGGGAGAAGAAAGAGAGAGATGGAGAGAAATGGGTTGGTTCGATTAGGGTATAGGGTGTGGGTCTCTTTGTTTGTGAAGGTGTGCATCGCTGTTTGATGAGAACGCTGCACCGAGCGTTGGATGAAGAGCAGTGAAATCTGAACGGCTCATGGATGTAGACGGTTTTGGTGTGATCCGGTGTCGCACGGGAGCATCGAGAGATAGATGTAAGCGATGGAGCGACCGTGGGATGCATCTGGGCGAGATCTCGACGGCTCGGGATGAGCGGGTTCGGATCCGGGTCGTGGGTAGCTCTAGCCCATGTCTTCTTTGTTGGGTTGCAACTGATTCGCGCGCGGGCTTTGGCTATCTGCTCCATAAATGCCGACTCCAATTCTTCGCTCCTTGGCTCCTCGATTCTCCGAGCTTTATTTATTACCTAAAAACACAAAATTAATTAATACAAATATTTATTCTTGAAAACAAAGAAAACACAGAATATGGGATAATATCTGATTCTTGAGCACAAAAGATGAGTAAAATGCCAATAAAAAGGTGTATAAATATGCACTATTTGGCACTCATCAAATACCCCCAAACCTGAATTTTACTTGTCCTCAAGTGAAACAAAATGAAGAAATCCTAACTATACCACCGTCGTAGGTCTCTCGAATGCATTTAGCGTATGCAATAAGCCTTTAAACCCCTAGGTGTCCCTAGTGGACGAGTTGTAGTCTCGTGAGGGTTTACAAGAGGTGTACCCACAAAACCTTCTCCAACTTCGTAGTGTAAAAGAGTCTCAAGCCTCCAAGAAGCTATGAGGACATAGAGTTTCGCATGCTAGTAACAGAAGTTAGAACTATCGAAGAACGCATTCTCATCCTTAAGTCTTTGAGAAGTAACCATACCATATGAAAGAATTCGGATTCGATTGTGATCATAAGTCTCAACTTCTGCCTCACCATTAGGGTTTTATGATAATTGCACTCAAAAAGATCGCTTTTTAGTCTCTCATGTGTGCAGGCGGGAATAAAGAGAGAAATCCCGCACACGTTGTAGGTAAGAAGGATAACCTTCCGAAATAAAATCCGAGACTCCACGAAGTGTGGACAAAAAGAATCTTTTCTCGATGATTTTTAAGAAAGGAAATCAACCATTAGTAAGGGGGGGAGTACTCACTCACTTCTCACCCGATCGGCAATTAATATCACTCTCTCATAAGAACCATAGAAACGTCTTCAATCTTCGGTCTTCGGTCTTCAAATGTTGATGACGAACTTCTAAACTTCACAAAAACTTGGCAATTTTTAATTTTTCTACTCAAATTTCTTGTTGTTTGGATTTTTCTTTTTGAACTCTTCTTTACCATGGTGGTAGCAAAAATAAACTACAATATTTTTTGATTTTTTATTTTGATTTTTGATTTTTGATTTTTTTTTTTACATACAAAAAGTGAAAATAAAATACAAATAATGAAACAACTAACTCCATGGACAAAGGACTTTATCACTCAATTTTTCCACAACTTGTATTGTCTTGATTTTATAAATTTTATTAATTCTCATCCTATTTTTTTTTTCTTTGTTGCACATAAACCTTGGACTATATCAATTTTTCTTTCAATATTCTCGATTCTCGCTCCTAGGTTCTTTGTGATGATGTGTTTCTATGGGTCTTGCTGATTGAGAGAGAGAATGATGCTAACTACAAATCCAGTATTTAGAAGGAGTTTTCATCTTTAGACGTCACCCTCATGATTGACAAAAACTAGCACTCAAGAGATCAAAAGTAGTCTTGAAAATGGTGCGAAAGTTGGGTAGCTCACCATTCCTACCCGGAATTTACGTAAGGTGACACACACTCTAACAAACTTTCTAGAAAGTTGCAAAAATTTGAAGGTTGGTGCCTCACTTGATGTAAAATGGGTAGTCTCCACTATGGGTGATCACAATTCTACTACCGAATATCTAAACAAAGACCTAGTTCGCCCTCCGATGGTTAAATCCAACTTTAACGCTCTAATCAACTAAGAAACCCGATTCGTTCTCCTACTTCCAAGTTCTCGTTATTTCGGTCAGAATCTCTATGTAAACATAGCTAAAAGCATGCTAGTGACTCTAAAATCTCTAAAAGTTGAAGGTTTTTACAAAAAGAGTTTTTGAATTTTTTTAAATTTTTTTTGAAAATAAAAGGTAAAATAAAAGACTAAAAACTCTAAATGCAAATGCACCCCCAAACCTAAATTAAACATTGTCCTCAATGTGTCACGATAGGAAAAATTTGAATAAATAAGTACCATGAGAACTATGCCGAAAATAGAAAAGGGAAGAGATTACCGATATGTTGGCGGGAGCAAGGTTGAGCTTCATTCGTCAAGGCTAGAATCCAATATTCTCAACGGAGATCATATCGGATTAGCATAATATATGTGCGAGAAGACTCAACCGAATCAAGAAAAGAAAAATTTAACAAGTCCTACAGGATATATACAATGAAAATTCACCATAAACTAACGATCTAAAGAGTTGAGGATCAACCCAATAGACGATATGTACAACCATCAACAATCTTACACAAATATAACATGAGAGTGCAAGTAAGATCAGTATATGGGAATGATTTTCCCCCAAACCTAAACTTGTGAACGGGTGTGTTTGGGAGCACAAAATCTTGCAATTTTAACGGACATCATGCAAAAGGTCTAACTCAAAATGAGTTTTGCTAATTACGGGCATACATACACATTCCAACCGTGGTTCCCTAAAGGTGTCATACTTTGATGCAAAATAGTCCAAGAGGACTTGGGAAGCACAAAGTTCTAGGCCTAAGTTAGGCATTTTTAGAAAAGTTGGTTTTGCAATTTTGTGACAAACTACACCTAGGTTGGGTGAAGGAGTTTCAATTTGTGACTCGGGAGAGAGGTTAGGTACATCTAGGTTGTTTTCATTTTTAAAATCATTTGTACCATCACACACTTTCCTAAAGTCAAAGGAGGGTAAATCATGTTCATTTTCACAGATAATTGCACGTGTTCCATATCAATATCACATGCATGAATATCAAGAAGCATCATTCATAGGGTTCACGAAGAGACACTTGATGTCTCTGAACCTAAAGATTCTATTACATTTTCAAAATACACATGCTCTTTATATTCATCATCATCATCATCATCATAGCAAAAATCCATCTCTCCATTCAAAATTGTAGTATTTTTAGTGTACTCATCTACCTCTAGATTAGGTTCATATTCAATGTTAGTTGCATGAGTAAGACTAGAAACACTATTTTCAATCCTATCATTTTGTAATTCAATCAGTTGAAGAATCATTTTGAGTTTTTCTATTGAAGGAGAGTCTTCACTAGTGGGTATGCATTCCTCATATGGATATTCATTGTATGGTTGTGCATGAGGTTCACTAGAGAAGGGAAATTCGTACATGTTGCTATATGGATGGTCATGCATTGCATTCATTTCAAGCCTAGCATTTAGCTCCATGAGTGTATCCATAGTTGATTGCAAACTAGGAGTTGGGGGAGTATAAAATTGTTCATCTCCCCACCGTGGTGAATGATGCATGTGTGCAAAGTTGATTATGGTCCCAATAGTCACTTCTAGACACTTCGTTCATCGGATTATCATGGTTTTCCCTAGACATCGCCTAAAAGCATGCAGAATATAACAAGATTTCGGCAGGTGGTCTAAGCCACCACATAAGGTGCAAGCATGCATTTCGTATTGCCTAAAAACTAGATTCGACAAAGTTGCCTTTCTAAAGCATTGCCTATCTAAAGCGATAGTCGAGCCTCTAATTGATCTAAAAGTGATGATCGGGTATGAGAAAATTGTTCATTTTCAACCTGTGGTGGATGATGTATGTGATCATAATGATTAGGGTATGTTAGATCAGGGCCCTGAGAAGGCCCATAAAATTCCCTAAAATCACTATGGTATGTGGGGGGGTTCATCCTGTGAAGCGTGCCCGTAAGCACGCTCTCTAAGGGATTTATTTGTTCCATCCCCAGATGCAGACCAAAATCCTGACATGGTCTAGCTCTCAAATTGAACTCAAAGCCCAGTGAAGTGGACTAAGTTTGGTTTATTGGGTTTTTGGTTTGTTGGGTTTCATTTGGTTTGTGTGGGAAAGTTTGGTTTATGTGGGAAGCCCAGTGTACTGTGGGCTTTGTTTGTGTAGACAGCCCACAAACTCAGGTTACGTGGGCTTCAGTTAGCCCAGCTGATGTTCAGCCCAACAGATGTGGGTTTAGCTAGCCCAGGTTGGGTTCAGTGGCTGGTTTGGTGTAAGCCCAAGTTATGAGTTTAGTTAGCCCAAAGGAACCGGGTTTCAGCTTATAAACAACCCGATTCAATCTCTAGAAATCGCCGAGTTAGGATTGACTCACTATTCAGGAGTCAACTCAACTCGCTTAGGTTGAACTCAGTGAACGAACTCAGTTCACTCACTTAGCTTAGTCAGACTTTTACTCACCGAGTCAAAGTTTTCTATTCAAATTTCACTTAGCTCACAACTGAGAGCTTCAGTTGCTCAAATCTGGCAGGGCTAATGGCATACAAGGTACAGGCTAAGCATAGATTTGTCACAGGTTTGCAACTATTGACAGGGTCTTGCTCAAGTGATGGCAGGTTAAACATGCAAAGGGCTGTCACAGTTTAGAAATACAACTACAGGGGCTGATAAAGAGTTATGCTCAACTGATGGCAGCCTCACAAGGTTTCCCACAAGGTGCACAGGTCAGAGCTCAGGGTATGCCAAATGGGTTAAAAAGTAACTCAGGGTTGATGGCACTAAGGTTTGCAACCTCTAGCTCACTCAAGGTCTCAGGGTTACACACAACACAAGTCAACGAGTCTCAACAAGGTTTGCAGCGAGGCTCAACTGACTTCAGGGGCTGGAGCTCGGGTGGCAAGAGTATATCATGTCATTCATTCATCCAATCATACATGCTTTCATTCATTCAATCATTCAAGGCTGAGCATGCTTATCAATCAATAATTAGAAATGTGTTTATCAGAGAAGGGAATGCTAGCGCACAGAGCAACTTAGCTTAACAATTGCTCGTCCTTGCCTCAGCTTTCCCAAAGAACTTGCAGTGCACCGACTCCTATAAGTTGCGGGGTTGCTCGGTTGCAACACAAGCACAAAGAAGACGACAAAGAAGCTCAACAAACTCAAGAAACACAATGGCGGTGTACCAGTAACTCAACAAACCATTCTCGGTTCCAAGAAATGAGCCACAGGATAATAATACCGACACAGTGGAAAGTGGTTTGACTCGACACGGAGTTAAAAGTGACAAGTGACACTAAGCTACGGCTACGGAGGCTTATAGCTCGGGTCAAGAAGCCGAGATGCGTAAAGAACAAAATTTACAAACTGATTTATACTAATGCGGGGTTAAGTTATACTAAATGCACTAACGATGCAAGACGAGATGCGGAATGTAAAGCCGAAAAAGGTAAAGGATAAAAATAGAAAAACTTTAACTAAATTATAGTAATACAGGCTGAAAACAAAACGTAAAGTGAGTATGTACAATGGAGGATTGGAACTCAAGAAACAAGCCAACAAATAACAGGGCACACGCCAAGTCCACGTAATGGCGCCAAAACTTGGTAGGCCTCGAAAGTGTATGTAAATGATGGCCTACGGTGATACCGCAAGTGCACGGCGTCTATCGGAGACGCGGCAAGTACGGGTCGAACCACAGAGACTTGTGGTGCTCTGAAATGATCTAAGGCTTGCTAGACTGAGTTTCAAGTGGTGACAGGTGATAACAGATGGTAACACGGATATTTTTGTGCCGATACGGCTGTTTTGTAGTGAAATAAACCTAAACTAAGGTAAAAACAGTGACAAAAGGTATGCTTGGGTTATCAAATCCACCACTAAATTCCTACATTGTGTGCTCAACTAGTTAAATGTCTTGTTCTTATACTGCATAAGTGAAGCTTGTCACCGGCTACCACTTATCTAAGAGTTTCACCTTGTAAACCTTCAAAAATCAAATTGAATAACTAACCTAGAGTACCGGTTGTCTAATGAAGAACAACCACCAAGAGAATCAGTTGTTAAACATGAAACAAGAGCCGAAACATACTCAACTCAAGATTAGCCTAACTACAGTGCATCCATGGCGTGGGTATGCACTGTGAGAGAAATGGGTTGAGATGTTAAAATTGAAGCTATTTAAAACATTGAGCCCTCAAGAACATTCAACAAATTGAATACACAGTCATGGAATTAGGGTTTCATCTCAAACCCTAGCTCTTGAAATTAAAACATAATGAAACAACAAAGAACAAAATAAACTAAATGACTGCACTGGCTAGTCCAGGCGTGTCTGAAAACATGTTCTTCACTCTCTATTTATACATGCACTGACCCAAAATTCCCAAACCCTAATTTAATATTAAAATAGAAATTTAATGAAAATAAATTGAACCCATACTCTGATTCGCGTGTGAATCGAGCTTTCCCTCCTCTCCTCTAGCTCCGAGACATCCTACCCTTGATTTGTTGTAACCCTAGTTTCGATTGTCTTAACCCTAGCTTCTAAGGAAGAAGCTACCGTGGAGACAAGTCAAAACGAGGGTGGCGGAGAGTGAGTGGTTGTGTTGTGTCGGGAGATGATGGAGTTGGTGGTGTAGTGGTCGCGCAGGAGACGGTGGCAGGAGATGGTCTGGGGAGGGGATGGTAAGGTTGCAGAGGTAGGGGGAGAAGAAAGAGAGAGATGGAGAGAAATGGGTTGGTTCGATTAGGGTATAGGGTGTGGGTCTCTTTGCTGTGAAGCAGGTGCATCGCTGTTTGATGAGAACGCTGCACCGAGCGTTGGATGAAGAGCAGTGAAATCTGAACGGCTCATGGATGTAGACGGTTTTGGTGTGATCCGGTGTCGCACGGGAGCATCGAGAGATAGATGTAAGCGATGGAGCGACCGTGGGATGCATCTGGGCGAGATCTCGACGGCTCGGGATGAGCGGGTTCGGATCCGGGTTGTGGGTAGCTCTAGCCCATGTCTTCCTTGTTGGGTTGCAACTGATTCGCGCGCGGGCTTTGGCTATCTGCTCCATAAATGCTGGACTCCAATTCTTCGCTCCTTGGCTCCTCAGATTCTCCGAGCTTTATTTATTACCTAAAAACACAAAATTAATTAATACAAATATTTATTCTTGAAAACAAAGAAAACACAGAATATGGGATAATATCTGATTCTTGAGCACAAAAGATGAGTAAAATGCCAATAAAAAGGTGTATAAATATGCACTATTTGGCACTCATCAAGCCGCACCTTAGAACCCTGGGAAAAAACCTCGATCCGTTTGTTCAGTTTGGAGTTTGAAACTTTAAGTTTTTTAATCTCAACAGTTCGTGAAAATGAATATTTTGATGGCTCCGCGTGACTAACAGTAGAAGGATGGTTGGGTTAGTAAATAAATCAAACTCTGGTATTATGTTGGTCATTTACTCATTTAACTAGATTCCATAACTGTCAAGACGGTCAACGATGGTCTTGTGACCCAAACTCTAATTAAAATTTTCTCGTGACCCAAATGCAATTCTGGTCACTTTGTTGTTACCCAAAATCAAAATATCCTTAAAATAAATTAGATACTTGTGTTTTGAAAATCATAACAAAAAGAATGAGAAGAACTTTCATGTTGAAACCCTTAAAAAAACAAGTCGTAGAAGATAATATACCCCCTTTTACGTAGAGAAGGGTTTCCTTTTATAGCATTTTTTCTTTCTTCAACTTTCAAAACTAGGTTAAGTCTTCTCGAAGTCCATCTCCAAGTGGTCCACTAAGGCCATGTGTGAAAAATATCCATCTAAAATTTTTGTCCAAAATTAGTCACCGAAGTTGGTCGGGAAGTCACTAGAATCCGACCGGAAAGGTCACACGTCGGTCACCGGAAAACTATCTCTGTTCACCCGAGTCAAACTAACAGTCTTTGTTTTCTGTAATGATCAACTAACTATTGACTTCACCTGGTCAGCTCACATGAATCGGTGAGTCAACTCGTATAACCTGGAATACAACCGAGTTCTCACTCTTTCTGGGTAAATACAAGCCGATCCAGGCCATTCTTTCACTGCAATACTAACATACATCTAAAGCATTCACAATCAATCCAATAGCTCTCTAGCAACAAAAGGATATTCTTCAATACTATCCGCTGCAGCTTCAAAAATCAGTCAAAACCCATGAAATTCACCCATTCAAATCAACAACACAAACTCCATATTGTCACAGCACAAAGTCCATTTGTCTAACATCTTCCTCGGTTGGTTTTCGTAAATACGTTGGACCAAAATGATTACTTATTACTTCGCAAAATAATGAAGGATAAGTGAATGAAGTTGTTTTGCCCATACGAAGGTAGTCATCGTTCCCATCCGCTGGTCTGCCATAACCTAGAATCCTTAAAGCTGCAATAACTTTTTGTTCAGGACTATGACATCTAATATTTAGTCCATCAAACTGATAATTAAATTGAAGTTGTACTCGACAAAGCTCATTAATAATCTTTATCACCAGGTGCATGGGCATGCAGAATCGACATTGGAAATCTTGATCGTGGCGCCCGAACATGATTGGGAAGAAAATAATCCCGCAGATTTTTGTGATTTTTGTGAGCTTCTTCGGCGTGGAACCATTCCCTCCTCCAAATGCTGACGTATATCTTCTTGTGAATATTTCTTTTGGCTTTAGAACTCTAGGTATTTGTCCCGAATGTACGACCATCAGAGTGTCGATTAGTTCTTTATCTTTAGTTTTCTCGTCATCATGTTGTTGCAACCCCCATTGATGCATTTCTTGTTGTAATTTAAACCGATTCATATGAATATTCCTCTCTTCGTTGGAACTCGCCATTGTGATAATCATCAAATTTAAAATTGAGAATACAGAAAAAGAAATAAGTAAAATATATGTAGAAGTAGGTGTGAGTAATTTGATGAAGTAAAGGGGCGTATCTATAGGAAGGAAGTATGGAGAAATAGTCGTTACAAATAACCGTCGGATGATATAGTGTCCATGGAGCGATGGCAGATGGGGATTACAACCAACGATATTCATAATATCGCCATCGTTGTTATAGTTAATATTTGTCAGATTTTTTTTTAACACGGTTCACTGGAATAGGCCTAACAACAAAAGACCGCATATTATCCCCTTTTACACGTGGCTTCACGTGACACCTGGTGACATTTCTTGTTTTATCTGTGAAGAAACATATCGGTGAGGAAAGAATTCTCTCCGGGATTCATTCCAAGGGCTTACAACTGTACTGTGTTTTCTCTAGGTTTCGTTTCCCTCATTTCACGCTATATAAACCCATTTCCTGCGCGGGGAAAGTTCTCGTTTCCCTAGTTTCAGTGTTCAGAGAGAGAGAAAGATATAATGGGGAATCGGCGATTTGTTGCAAGAAGCGATAGCGACGAGGAAGTAGTAGACAAGAAATCTGAAAATGAGAAGAGGAAAAAGAGAAAGATCGCTGAAGAGGTAGAGGAAGAATGGGAGAGCGATAAAAATGAAGATATGGAAGAAGACGATGATGAAGGTGAAGCTGAAGAAGAAGCACCAAAGCCTGTTGGTGATGTAATCAAAGTTTCTGGTAAAGGAAAATCGAGAAGAAATCATTACAAAGCTTTTGATTATGATGGAAATTCTTTCAAACTTGTAAGTTTTTTTCATTACAAGTTTGATTTTATTAGGGTTTTGACTAAACTTTTGGGGATTTTGTGGTGAATTCTGAATATTCTAGGGTTTTATGAAATGTATAGTTAAATATTTAGCAACAGTTATTATCTCTCTGGTATGCTTTTGAATCTTTTTGTGATTAAGTTTGTCTAGGGCATTATATTGCTTTAGAACGTGGAATTCTTATATCTTGATGTTGAGTTGTTGGATTTATGTCCGGTTTCTCTGATTTTTTTGTGCTGCTAAAAGCCACATGCTACATTTTGCCACTCCTCTTGAGATTTGTGCTACGAGTTTGTTACCTAATTTGCTATACACTGTTATTTTATCATGTGTGTAAATACTCTTTCAGATCCTTTTTTTTGAACTTTGAGGAGAGAGATTCCTCCTAAATTTGTATCCAAAACAGATTCAGATACTACCTTATGAGTTTGATTAAGTAGGTGCATGTCTTCAGCAGTGTTCTCTTTGTGGAAGTCTATGTACTGTTGTTTATGTTCTCAGATGATATTTTATTTCTCTGTGACATGGTATTGATGGATCAGGCTTCATGTTCTTGTTGAACCAACCAGAACGTTGTTTTTCTCTTTTAAAGAAAGTAAGTGTGCTTCTTGAATTTCAATACCTTGAAGTTGTTGCTCGCGTCAAGTTTGAGATGTGATTTTGATGGCATTACGGAGGCCTATAACTATGGAGGGAACACCACATGACTCAAGAATTAACATGCTTAAACAAACACAATTTTTGTTAAGCCCATTAAGAATATTAGATTACATTTTAGGAACAATAGCTTATAGTCTCTTTTCTCGTTTGGCATGATATGCTCATCTAGTACTATGAGAATTGATTTTCTCGTTTGACACGATCATACAGGGTTGCATCAACCTTGATCGATCAGTTTACTTCTTGATCATATATATAAAATCTGCTTCTTCATACTTTCTGTCTTCACATTCTTTTACCGAATCTCCACCTTTTAGAACTTCCAATTTGAATAAAAATTGCTATAAGTTATCTTCATTGCTATCTAGCAAATGATGTCAGAAGCTCCAAATTGATCTCTAAGTTGTGCTCCCTTTATAATTGGTTCCATATGAGTGATCCTCTCATCTGCAATTGCTTGTTTATTTTAGCGACACACTCTCTGTACATATTAATTTTAGACTGCTTGATATCTTGCACAAAGAGTTGTTCTAGTTCCAGGGATAGCAGTTGTTAGTTTGGTCACTTTATGTACATGTAATTCCTTTTTGTGTTTTTTGATTCAGGAGGATCCTGTTCTTTTAACTCCAGAGGATACAGGTCAAAAGCCTTATGTTGCAATCATCAAGGTGATTTCTGAACTGCTTAATGTACATGCTTTTCAGTTGTAGCATTTTATTTGCTTGTAGGGCGGAGCATGTCAAATTACAAATGTCTTAAATTCTCATTATCTTTTAAGAGGTTCGACGCAAATGGTTGTCCGTGTTGGTTGTAAGGGTTTTCTGCCAAATATATATTTCCGAAGGGGGATGCGACATTTGTTATTCTGTTTTAAAACAATAATATAGACATGGGGTGAGAGCGGAGAGTCATAGTAATTGATCATCTTTTACGAAGGGACTTAAGAATCACAAGCACGTTTAAGTTGGGGTAGGAGAATTGTACATATGGGATGGCCAGTTCAATCTAAAATGGGATTAGTGCTTATCAGGCTCCACGAATTAAAACATGTCAAGGACTGACCAGTTTTTCATTAAGATTGTGTTAGAAGGATATCCAATCAAGTAGGTAAAGAGTTTGTGAAGTAGCTCTGCAAATCTTCTGGTCCAGACTGTCCTAGTGCTGTTAATATACTTGGTTTTTGTTATCCCGTAGGTTAAATTTTACATAAAGTATAGTGCCTTAAAGCTGTTGCTGATGCTCATGGGAGGTTTGCCAGCATTAATTTGTATTTTTCTAATAATGAACTAGAAGTGACGCTTTCGGTTGACAAAATCGAGATGGTTTCTGTTGATTACTAGTTAAATTCTCTCTTGGATATGTTATCCTCTACCTTTATTATAATTGCCTAGCCTCTAGCACCATGGTTGGTTTATTAAATCTTTTCGTTTTCAATTTGTGGTTGAGACGAGTACAAAGGGTTCCAGCAATTAAAATACGGAACTCTATAGGGGGCTTTGGGTGTGAAAGATGTTCAATTGACTTCTTTAGTAGGTGTACTGGTTGCCAATTTGTTTGTTACAATATGCTAGTGAAAGCTAAGTGCTTTCATGATGAGGAAGGTGCAACAATTTGGCTGTCCACTTTCACGGAAAGGATAGGAAACTAGGAGTTACTTACGTTTGGGTGCAACAGTTGAAAGGTGCGAGCTGCATAACATGAATGTGATTTCAGTAGTTGCTTTCCGTGTTTGTGATAGGCGAATCTTAATTTTTGTTGATTTTCTTGTTTGCAATTATAGCTTGGTTTTCAAAGTCTATGTGCTCGTGCTTATCTAGAGCTGTTCAGTATAGGTAGATAAACCATAACCTTTGTTATAGCTAAACGATCTTTCTCTTCCCATCCGACTTAGCATATTTTATTCCTACAAAACCCTTTATCTCATGAATCCTAGTTCCTCTTTTCTGTTGCATTTGTTTCTGCGAAATAGAGAATGCATACCTAAGAGTGCGATCAGTAGATTTCTAAGAGTACAATCAGTAGAATCCTAGTTCCTCTTTTCTGTTGCATTTCCCATCAGAGTTACATGACTCAAGCTTGTGACTTATTAAGGTGAAATAGAGAATGCATACCTAAGAGTACGATCAGTAGATTTCTTGTTATCCATTTTAATAGCCATGAAGGTTTGTTTAGGTCCACACTTTACTAAGTGTTTAGGAATATCACTTATCCAAAAGGTACAAGGTTTTACGTCACTCTCTTCCATTTCAGATTATTTTTCAATGGTCTACCAGTTTTTAATTTGTTTTCGGCTTTTCGCTTGGGCACATTTGTACAAGAAAATAACAGAGAATTGGAAGCTACAAATATGAGTCTAAAAGCATCATAAGAAATTTGAAAAGATTATCTGTTTCATTTGAAAATGGTAAGTTGTGTTGGCTACATAGTCTGAAGCTTTTCTTACATTGCCTAGAAAGGTAAAATTACCTCCCTTGCACAATCACTCTTCTCATCATCACTCATTTGATTTGGATTTTCTGAGACATGGTTTCACATTTTCAAGTACTACTTGAAGTCCGTGTTGAAACACAAATGCAATGTTATTGGTTAAGGTTCAACAGGTGGTTTCAAAATGGTCTCATACAACAGACTAATAGTTGGTGCTACAGACTTAAACCAAGTTCTACTGCTTCGTCTAGCCATTACCACACTAAGCTTTATTTCTCTGATCCTCATACAATGAAACAAGTGGATAGAAATGAGTCATGAGTTAGTATAGCTTTGTTGCAATAATTTATCTTTTGTCGTATTTGTAGTTTCTAGTAAAGTGAGATGTTCATACTATATCCTTTTTTTTTTTACTTCTAGTTAACATGTATATATGTTTGCATTATAAAAGAACCATTGAATCTTACAGTATTATTACACGGTCATTCCTTGATTTTTTTTTTTACTTCGTGATCGCAGGAAATAACACAAGACAAAGAGGGGTCGATGATGGTTACTGGACAGTGGTTCTACCGGCCAGAGGAAGCAGAAAAAAAAGGTGGTGGAAACTGGGAAAAGAAAGATACTAGGGAGCTGTTTTACAGTTTCCATCGTGATGAGGTACCAGCTGAGTCAGTTATGCACAAGTGTGTTGTGCATTTTGTACCCTTGCATAAGCAGCTTCCTCGTCGATCAGAGCACCCTGGATTTATTGTACAAAAGGTTTATGACACCGTGGAGAGAAAACTCTGGAGACTAACTGACAAAGACTATGAAGATGGAAAACAACATGAAATTGATCTTCTTGTGCAAAAAACTCGAGAATGTCTAGGAGAACTTCCTAATATTGAGACTGAAGAGGCCTTGGCGGATCTCGAGTACCAACAGAAGAATAAACGGCACTTTAGAAAGAAACTCATACCTCCTATTGATGTTTCAAGGGAAGATGATCCAATGACAAGAACTGATCAACTAGCTGTTGAAACTCCGGGAAGCTGCACCGGTGTTGCTTCAGACTCAGAGTACTTTAAGATTTTAGGGAACTCCAATAATCTGACGGTTGACACTGTTCGTGACAAATGGTTAGAGAAGCTTCTTCAGGGTATTGAATATGTTTGTAAATCAAAGGACTGTGTGAAAGATGAACAAAAAGAAAAATGTAGCCCTGCATCTCTTGAGAAGGTAGGCAGTACTCTCATGATCCTGATATTGGGTACTCTTTTCTAATGCTTCTCTTACTGACTATACCTTTGTTCAGTTCAATGTATTGATCTTTTTTTTCCCATAAAATTGTATAGAAGACTGCCCTCTGGCCGGATGCTGCTGTTACAGCCATAGTTGCTCTTGAGCAGGCCTCTCACGATGCTTTCAGCGGCGATTTTCAAAAATATAATCAGAAAATGCGCCAGTTGCATTACAATCTCAAGGTCAGCTCTGACTTTTTATGATACATTGGTATGGTTTCTTTATAATGTATTCCTAAATTTGAATTCCTCCTCTTTACAGTATGTATGTCAAGGTTGATTTAGTTGGCATAATTTGGAATTTTTCTGGAGGGCAGCCTGAAATTTTGTCCTTGCAATATTAGTTGATGTTTTAAGCTGCTGTTTTTTTTTTTTTTTTTTTTTTTTTTTTTTTTTTTAAATCTCTATTCTACTCCCTGGCCTTTGCAGAACAACGAAAGATTAGCGAAACGTTTGGTAAACCGAGAGTTGGAAGCTTCTGTGATTTTGAACATGTCTCCGAATGAGTTAAAGGTGAGAAACTTACTTTTGGTATTCTTATATCTTCTATATGTCCATTTCTTGATCCACCATATTTTATAGAAAAAAAATATGATGGTCATTACTTTAGAGACAGTCTCAATGGTTAATGACTAGCACAAAAACACAATCCTAGTGATTACATAGATGACACCTTATTTGAGGGCTCGAGACATGCTTTCCTCTCTCCATCATGGTCCCTGAAAATCGGAGATCACTTGTCGTGAATTTAAGGTTGCAGCGCAAAAGACTTGGGATACGTAGTGGTTGTGCTAGTAAACATTTTGAAGAATCTGATCCAACTATTCAACTTGTGCAATGATTTAGAATATTATTGTGTACATCTCAAGTTATCTGGTGTGGGTTAAGAGGATCTGTAATCTCCACAGATATAACTATAATATATGGTTTTTTGAAATTGATGGCTAGCGTAGAGACCATCACGTCAAAACCAATCCGAGTAACTGCAGCAATTAACTCTTTTGTTATTCTGAAATATAAGCAAATGTTATCCTTTAACTTTGCAATCCATTTTCCACTTTCCACCGCTCATTTATGGAATAATTCACATGCAATATGATTTTTTACATCAAATCAACCTTTTACTAATCTGTTGCGGGGGTTACTCTTCTTCTTTTTGTTTTGTTTTGCTATGTTTTGGTTCTATTCTCATTAAGCATTTGGCATTCAATTTAATTTGATAGGGAGTGATGAGCTCAACTAATCCTTGCAGGATTTCTTTACTAAACAAATTGCTCCCTGCAATGATCTTTTTTTTTTTTTTTTTGGTCTCCCTTGTTGTGCTTATTTGTCCGTATGTGAATTTACATTGTATATTAGGATGGTCTGACAACAGAGGAAGCTGCACCAAAAGAACCTGAACAGTCAGAGCGCATGCAGGTCGGTAGAAAACAACATTTTGCTGTGCAGATGTTTTTGTTAGAATTTCATTTATGGCTGATTATGGCACCTTCATGTAAGCAGATGACGGATGCTCGATGCGCAAGATGCATGGAGAAAAAAGTGGGTCTTACAGACATCATCCAAGCAGGACGTGGAGATCGTTATCAGGTAATCTTGTAATTGGTCTTCTTTCTTTATTATGTCGTAGTTGTTTTTTTTTGTTTTTTGTACGACTTGTAAAAATCATTAGTCCATGACTTAGTTGCTCAGTTTAACTGAACTGCTATGCTTCTGAGTTAGACTCTTAACACTATTTTTTGTCGTAAAACATGCCGTAGATTCTGGCAAGTCATGATTGTAGTTCCTCAATTTCTAGAAATTGGATTGATGAGTACGATGTTGTCTCAGCAATAATGGGGCAAGCCAGTTGTTTAAATTAATCTCCCACTAAATAGTGTGATGCATTAAGATAGGAAATTTCTGTTCTCTGGCTCCCTGTGCCAGAATCAGCTACTTGCAGTTTTCGCCCAATAGACATGGTTATATTGTGCAAAATATTGTTGCCAAGATATACATATATATATAAAGGTTCTTAAGGATTGGTCTGAATTCGTCATTGATCCACCGAGTAAGGTGAATTCATTGGCCGACTTGTTTGCTCGCAAATGGTAGATTCCGCTGTCTGGTTCAGGCGGTGTCAACATTTTTGTTTCAATTTCAGTTTGATGTCCCCATGTTTGGCGCCAAAATCTGAACAGCTGAGCACAAACTAGGGAAGTCGATTTCATTCACTGTAAATGGCTGTGCCCGCTGTTTATACAACCCTATAGATGGGGCTTGTCTACATGTAGGAATACTGAGTTTGTGTTGTTAAAGAATGAAACTATGGACATTATATTGTGCTCAAGTAAAGAATGAAATAGTGGATGTCAATTGGTATGATCTTGAGTTGTTTTAGATTCTTATTGACTCTTCTATTTTGATTGACTTCAACCAGTTGGAATGTCTTGCATGTGGTAACACATGGTATGCGTCACGAGACGAGGCTTCTGAACTGACAATAGAAGCGCCGAATGTTGTGACAAACGTAGGCACAGCACCGTTGGCCACTGCCAAGTTTGAAGATGTTGAGAAGAAGCTGCTCAGTCCTCGTGAAACCGAGAAGAAGCTGCTCAGTCCTCGTGAAACCGAGAAGAAGCTGCTCAGTCCTCGTGAAACTGAGAAAACCTGCTAGTACTACTGCTGATGCACTGAAGAACAAATTTGAATGCATGTCAGAACGAAGCAGAAACAATTTAGCAAGTTTAGACCAGGAGATCTCAGTGGCGGTCTAACCACATGAAACAATGGTGAGTAGAGAACATAGTAATTGGTGTGCCAGATGTTTGTAGAAGCAGTAGTTCAGGAGAAATAAGTAGAAAGTAGTCTACCGTAGGATCATAATGTACAGTTGCAGGTAGGCACCTCCTACCTTTTGAAAATCACCCAGCTAACACTTGGGCTTTCTTTTTTATTAAAAGGAAAAAGGATAATCTGGTTCTCAAGTAAAGATAGATTTGTATGAATCTCGCATGTAGTTCTGTTCATTTCTGCATATTTCTTTGTTTTTCTCTTCTAATTGAGCAATTTAAGCTCTTTGTGAGTGGAGGTCCGCCCGCCAAGAAATGTGTTTTAAAGCATCATAAGAGTTGTGCTTATATTTCCCACGATCAAAGAAAAATGTCACGTCACTAGTGTTGGTAACGAAAACCATGCCATCAACGACTTCCACGGGAATAACATGTGTCTTCCAACTTCTGATCTACTCCTTTGAAAGCATAATCAATTAACTTGTTTCTCTCTGGTCCAAAAAACATGTGTCTTCCAACTTCTGATCTACTCCTTTGAAAGCATAGTCAATTAACTTGTTTCTCTCTGGTCCAAAAATATTTCTTCAGTTGTAGTATCAACATTTCTGTTTTGAAATAGTATCCACCAACCAAGTCTTCTTCTGTTTTCAACATAACGCCTAGCATCAACAGTGTGATCTAGTAAAGTCGCAACTAACAATGCAGCAATAATCAGTGAAAAGAAAGTGATATTCAAACCTGGTGTCAATGACGGTATTAATCTAGTAAATTTAGTTTTCAGTCCGTTGGCAGCATATGAGAAATTTAATTTTGTGTAAGACTTTGTGGAGATCGCAATATTTCTGGAGTGTTTGGTCCAATTATTGTGCTAATTAAAGGATGCGGTGCTGACACTATTTTGAGTTTGGTGAGCTGTTGTCTCCGCAAATGTTCTGCTCTTTTTGGAGTTTCAATTTGTTCAGTACGTAGAGAGGCTTTAATAATAAATTCTGGAGGTCAATATGACTGCCATGCAAGGTTCAAGGAGATTGCCATCTTACTGCGCACCTACAACAACACCGGTCTGGCTAGAAAGAACCAGGCCTGTCAAGAACAAGAATGCACGTTAGACTCGAGGAAGTAGACGTCTCATCAACAAACAATACAATATTCAACCCCCGGTGAGCGTGGTGAGTGAAGGAGGAAAGAGGAAAGCTTCAACTACGGAGCAACAAACCAAACGCGCAGCACCAGCACCGGCTTGACAACCTCGAAAATCTAATCAAGAGACTACGGCTAAGCCTTCGGCACGGCAGCAGGAAACCGGAGAAGATGCAACTGCCTTAGATTTTTCATTCCCGATGGAGGAGGTAATTGAAATCTTAGAAGCATATGGATACAAGATGGTGCTATTAAATTTCCTCATATTATACGTCCACTGACTGAAAAGGAAATGGATGATCCCAAGTATTGTTGTTTTCATAGGTTTGTCAGCCATCCTACAAGTGACTGCAATAGATTGAAACGCATCTTTAAGGAAGGTTGACTAGGGAGAGCTTCAACTAGGCACTGAAGGAGTACACAGAGACCCCCTTCTTGTTAGAAGTTGCATGCTTTCTAGGGACTCTGTATACAGGACTGTATAATCAATGATGGAGCATATGTGTGAACTCTTTTATCTCTCCAAGCACAACACAAGGATATCTTTGCTTCCCTCAACTTTGTTGTATCTGGCAAGTGTCTACCTTTCGTTGAAGAAGTCATACCTTTGCATAAGCGTGGATTCAATCAAGCCAAAGAGGGATGATTAGCGCACCTCTAAAAACCCTAAATTCTTTCAACGACAGCAAACATGTGCCGTAAAGCATCTCGTCCGTCCAACTTTGCCAGCTTGGTCGGACGGCTTGGATTAAAAATTAGGCAATCAATGAAGTGCCTCAATGATCGTCGTCTGCCACTTTGTCACAGGGAGTGATCGACCAGATGATGGCCCACCCATGTGACCTTCAAACGATCACTCGAAGATGGTTGGACGTGCTGCTATTTTAAGTCGCTTAATCCGCGACTTACTCAATCAAGCTTTAAAACAACGACGCTTCATGCATATCGATTGTTTTGAGCTGCTTGCTTAAAAGCGATGCATTACATGCATCGAGCACGCACGATGTTTCATGAATATCAATTCCATAAATAACTTAGTTATTTAACCTAATAGCACCGCATGCTATTTCTTGCGGCGGGTCCCACAAATTGACTCGCTCATTCGAGACATCAAACATGTCACAAACTGGGGGATACTTACCGGGGTATTGGTCCGGCGGTTTACAGCGTGCGGCGTGCAACGCGCCCATTACGAGAACGTTTCAGGAGGCATGGACGGTTAACGATGATGAGGGAAGTGGGCAAAGGCATGATCGTGTGACAATCACCTACATGATCCCACTACTCCATCACTCAACTTCCTCCACTTCCTACGAGATGAGGATTGCGCTCAAATGACTTGTATAAATAGGTTCTTCAACCTATTTTAACACAACACACAGAAAACAAAGTGTTGTATCATAGTATCCAGAAAATACCAGAACTGATAGCTTACATTATGCAAGCCAGTTCAACATTCTGATACAAGTCATAAACAACCAACACCTTCATAAATCTCAACACCTTCTTCGCTTCCCTCCCTAAGATCAACCCCATCTCCTTTACTTTGTGACCGAAGCAAGTCTGGAACGACCATTTCTTGGTTTAGGCCAGAATTGTACAGATTGATCTCTCGAATCTAAAAGTACTCCCGTGCAGTGCATTTGTTTAGGGTTTAGATTCGTTTCTCATTCACACACACCCCAAATTTACCAAAACCAGCAGAAACAGTTTTCACCCATAAACACCAAGAAATAGTCGCACAGAGTTCAGGCCAACTTCCTAGAGGGGTATCATTTTGATTGGTATAAAACCAAGACTTACACCAACTGATACAACTCTGATGAGAGTTGGTTATGTTTTCTAGATTAAGATTGCAACCAGCCCACACATCTTTAGTAAAAGGGCACATGGGAAAGACATGATCAGTTGTTTCTATATCATTGTTGCACAAAGTACAAATGGGGTCGATGTGAGATATGTATGTAGAAAGATGACCATTAAAGGGGATGATGTTTGAATGTAATTTCCAGGAAAAATGTTGTATTCTAGGGATCACCTTCAGGTTCCAAATCTTAATAACTGTTTTGTCAATATGATGTTGGGCCTTTTTGTCCAACACCTGATAGAGATATTTAGGAGTGGACATACCTTGTTCTCAGCATGAGATAGGGACCTCGAGAAAGATTCCATGACGATAATGAAAATGTAATGATATAGTGGATCTCCTTGACTAAGCCCTCTAGAAGGCTTGAAAGATATATTGGGAATAACATTGACAAGGATTGTAGATGAACTAGTACTAACACACTGAAAAATTAGATTCAAATCTATCGAAAGCTTTTGCCATGTCTATCTTTAAACCCATGAATCCTTGTTTTCCTTTCTTATTTCGCATGGCGTGGATAATCTCATGGGTAATGAGGACATTATCAGAAATTTGTCTTACTCAGACACTATTTATTGGAAATAAGGTCACACTACCAAAACATATCCCATAAGATTTCTATTAGCAAAACCGATTCTCTCTGGGAGGACAGCCCGATGGTTGTTACAAATGTCTGAATTTGACATAGATTGCATTAATCCGAAAGCAATAAAAGGGCAAGTCGTAGCAGATCTTCGAGCATCTTTTCCAGGACACTGAAAGGGCAAGCCGTAGCCCGATGGTTGTTACTACCTTGCTTCATAAAGACGTACCCGGAGAATTCCCAGAGATTTCTTTAGTAAAGGGTGATGAATGGCTCCTTTACTTTTATGGGCCAGCCACCCCTAGCATTGGAACAGGAGGAGCTGGTATCGTTTTGGTATCTCCAACTGGAGAGGTATTTTCTCACTCATTCAAGATCGACTTTAAATGTACCAACAATTCGACCGAATATGAAGCGTTCCTGATAGGATTATCATTAGCCAAGCAAGATGGGGCTTCACGCCTCGAAGTCAGAGGAGATTCTAAATTATTGATAAACCAAATGAATGGGTTGTACTCGTTAAAGGAGATTAATTGGCGCCATACAGAGCTAAGGCAAAAAAGCTCCTTTCACATTTTTCTGAAATATTATGATTCACGTGAGGCGAACAGGTAATAGTCATGCTGACTGTCTTGCTACCTTGGCATCAAAACTCAAATTTGAAGGAGCTGAGAAGATTTTCACTATTCAGAGGCGTACACTCCCTTCAACATGGATTGAGCAGGCCATTGATGAGAATAACGACTGGAGGTCCTCAATAATTAAGGAACTTAACGACCCAATGTGTGAGAAAAAGGTTCATCTCAAAGACCTGAAGAATTTCTTCGTGCATCACGACGTATTATATCGCAGGAACCCTGACTTGTCTTTATCAAGATGTGTTGGTGAAACAGAAGCACAAAAACGATTAGAGATGGTTCACAAGGAAATATGTGGTCAGAAATTAGATATTACCCTATATAGAAGGCTTCAACGTCTAGGTTACTACTAGCCTACCATGGAAGTTCAAGCCCGAGCACTCCAAGGGGGATGTCCTGATTATCAGGCGCCTCCACATCAAGCCGAAGCGTTTGTTATCGGTGATAATGAAGATTGGATGGAGTCCTTTATCCTTTATCTTCGTGATAATGTCTTACCTTCAGACAAACGGGCGGCCGCTAAACTTTCTATGAGGGCCAAGAGATTTCTTTATCATGAGGGGATTCTGTATCGAAGAAGTTTCGGAGGGGATTTATTACGTTTCTTGGGAAAAGCTGAAGCGGATACTGTCCTCAAGGAAGTTCACGAGAAGGAACATCAGGGAAAGAGAAGACTGCTTCTTCATGTGCACGAAAAGTATTATTGACCCACAATGGAAGATGACGCCGCGTCTTTCATTCGAAAGTGTCATAAGTGTCAGACTCATGCGGATTTGATCCATGCACCGAGTGTTCCTCTACATTCCGTCAATAGTCCTTGGCCATTTTATAGTTGGGGACTTGATTTAATTGGTAAGATTAATCTGCCTTCTTCGCAGCAGCATGAGTACATAATAACATCTACGGAATACTTTACTAAATGGGTAAAAGTTATCCCTCTTAAAAGCACAAAAGGGGTTACAATTGCAGAGTTCATCAAGGAGCACATAATCTGCAGGTTTGGTGTCCCTAAGTATATCATATCGGATAATGGAACCCCGTTCGCTAATCAAAAGGTTTATGATATGCTTCAGGAATATGGTATAAAGCATATCTTTTCCACCCCTTACTATCCCCAAGGAAATGGATTGGCCGAAAGTACTAACAAGACATTGATTCATATTCTTAGTCGAACCATGCATGATAACCCTAGGTCTTGGCATGAGCAGTTACCGATGGCATTATGGGAATATCGGACTGCGCCTAGGACTTCTACAGGCGTGTCTCCTTATTCCATGGTTTACGGATTAGATGCAATTCTACCTGTGGAAATTAAGATTCGGTCAGCTCGAGTTTCTATGGCAAGCGGAGTTCAGTGGGACGCGACTGAGGCATCACTTTCTCGAATAGCGGATTTGGATACGGTGGAAGCCAGGCGTGCTAACGCAGAAGAGCACCTTGCTGTTTACAAGCAACGACTTTCGCGCACGTATAATAAAACACCAAGGTCAAGAATTTTCCAAGTTGGGGACTTAGTTTTAATGACAGCAAAGCATGTCCGGCAAAATCAATCAGCTCCAAGTTTTCCCCTAACTGGGAAGGGCCATTTATCATCTCGAAGGCTACAACTAGCGGGTACTACGAGATAGTAGGCATGAACGGCAAGCAGGAAGGTATGGCAATCAATGGAAAGTGGGTCAAGGCACATTTCGTTTAGAAATTGAACACCTCCTTTCTTGATAAAGTGTAATATTGCAATACCTCATAGAAGTTTTAAGTAGTGTTATTTCGAATTAAAAACTATTTAGGGAATTGAGATCATTCAAAAAAAAAAAAAAAAAAAACTCTTTAGAGGAAATCTCCCAACACTTTCTTCTCCCTGCGTGACCATGTTCCAACCTTTTGTAAATAAGTTGAGACTTTATTGTCAAAATTCTCTTTCATACATCCAAGAGCCAATCCTTCCTCAACCAGTTGTTGTTCTTCCAATACCAAGACATGGTATGAGAGATCAGGGAACTCTTGAAGAGCCGCATACTCTTTTTGAATGGACTCAAGCTCCGAACGCAACCATCCTATGTTGAAGCGAACGTCTTCGCAAGAGGAGATCATCTTTTCCCACCTGGATATCGATTCTTTGGTAATTTCATTGAATTATTTTGAACGCATTTCCTCCACAGTGGACAGAAGTTCATCCACAAATGTAACAAGAAGGGGTCCATGTTTCAAAACCTCGGTAGTAACAACATGACCAAATTTTGCCAATATTTCTGAATATAGCAAGGCATGACGGCTGGAAACGCTAAAGCCACCTATAATTTCATAACCAGGGTAAGCATTTTCCATGCTTGGAACGAAGTGAAGACCACCTGTCAAACTATCACTAGACGACTTGGTGGGTACAGTTGTAAGTGAAGGAGAAATCGGAGCTTCCATGTTAGCTTCAGTGTATTTCATAAGGTAAGGGTTGCGCTCTATGATATGATTCGAATTCACGGTAATTCCTATTCCACTACAAGTTTCAATTCTCTCCTTTGCATTGGCAACCTGGTGTTATGAAGAGTATTAGAATTCATGATAGAAAAGTATAAACGGAAAATCAATTGAAAGGCATGTTTCCGATTAATTTAAGGAGATTTGCTGAGGCCATCATACTCTAGGGATGATGTTAAAACATTGGGTCATGTCAGGAGTCCAAATAATACAGGGACTCCCTTCAGCTCAGATTACTACACAATGAGGAGCAAGGAGTTGGAAAACTGAAGTCAAGAATGCATGCCTAATTGGTTAACCTAATTGAATCAGAATCAAGTTATCTCTTTTGCGTCAGTTAGCTTTTCTATTGCTTTCCATAGCTGGGGATGGGGTTTCAAAGCCGAATATGAGCGGACAACTATTTTGAGTACTTTAAATCGGGTTTTATCACTGAAGAACTAAAACTTGAGCTCTAATGAAGCAAGTGCTCGTGAACAAAATCGCAAGACCAACCTGGAGTTTATCGTAGCATTCTCCCAGAATAGCTTGGAAAGAGAGAGTTCTGGTTTGCCCGCTCGAGGACTCTAGTGTGTGTTTAGGATCACTTGCCTGAGCATTATGTAGTTATCCAGAAATACATGTCTGTCAAAATGTGAAGCAATAAAATGAGAAATAATGAATTAAGAGTAGGGATGCATACCTGGCCAGAAAATTTGCGTTTTACAGCTGAAGGAACGGAGTTCACGGGCTTCATTGAACTCTGATAAGAATGAGCAGAATCGCTGCTACTGTTAACATCACTGGAGGCCATAGCGGTGAGGGTGTTTGAAGACTAAGGGTGCACACGGTGCGGTTCGGCTCGGTTATTTCCGAGGCCGAGTACCTGTACCTCCCAAACGTCGGTTCTAAAATTTTGGACCGGTACACTGCACTGCACCTCGGTTCCTAGTATCATTCAATACACGTGCGGTACCAGGTACGGTACCGGTACTATTCTCGGTTCCAAAAAAAATATCCAGATCTTGGTAGGAAGAAGTGGTCACTAGGATCAATAGCAACTCGTCGGAAACTTTCACATGAAGTTGTTGTGGGGAGAACTATTCCATTTCACTAGTTTGACATCACCGCCAAGGTCTTGTAAGAGGTGTTGTAGTCAAGAAACTCTTACTTGAGTTGCACACACAAGATGGTTCTGTTGATCTTAAAGGAAATCCCATACTTCGATCCAAGCGAAGTGTATGCAAAGCTTGCCCGTTTCTTGTCGGTCTCTCTCTCACACAATCCTATTGAATAGAGCTTGTTCTGGTTTGGGATAATGATCTTTGTTTCTAATCTCTTTTGCATACTTCTTGGTTCTTGTTCTTGTAGTTTATGAGGTGTTTGAACGTTTTGCCTTCTATGGCATATCGTCCAATCTTATCTTGTACTTGACAAAGAAGCTTCATCAGGGGACCGTTACCGCAACAAACAATGTAACCAATTGGAACGGCACAATTTGGTTGGCACCATATATTGCTGATGCTCATCTAGGACGTTACTGGACGTTCTTAACTGCATCTCTAAGACCGTGTACCTGTGCATATATTGCTGACTTTAATCCACGTAACAGTAAGGTTTTCGGTACATTCGGTCCGGGATGGTACGGGACCTATATAAGACCGTGTACCTGTACCTTCTTAGTCCCGGTTCCTATTTTTTGGACCGGTACCTGTACCCCCTTCCTCGGTTCGGTACAAAAAGGGGTACGGTTCCACCGGTTCCGGGACGGTCCATCGGTCCGGCTCGGTTCCTGTGAACCCTTATTGAAGACATATGGAGGGTGTAGTCAAAATAAAAGATAATGTGAATGAAGTTTGCTATTCTATGAAAGAATAAAACAAAGCTGATTCACGAAATCCAATTACACATGTGTATATATACGCATGCCATAGCCAAATATATGGAATTCTAATGGAGATAAAATTCGTGAAAGATGGTGGATCGGTTTCCATGCGTTGTTGTGCACCATAATATTTCTTTTTTTTTTTTAATTTTAAAAAAAGAAAAGAAAAAAAGAGGAGAATCCTTGAAGCAAAAGGAAAAGGAGTTGGAGCTAAAAGAGGAAATCAAAAGAATTTGGGACAAATAAGGAAACCAAGGTCTTTTCTCCTTTCAAAATTCCTCCAAGCCATTTCCAAGCCTTTCCTATGCGTGGGAGTAGTCTTCTAAGACAATAAGACGTCACTTATTCTCTCGGAATTTTCGGAGGAATCAAAAGTTAAAGAAAATTAGGGTTTTGAGGAAAATAGCCCTAATTTGGCTCAAATAAGGAAACCAAGGCCTTTTCTACTTCCAAAACTCTTCCAAGTCGTATCCAAGAACTTTTTCATGCGTGAGGATGCTCTCCTAGGCCAGTGGGACGTGATCTATTCCCGGAATTATTTTCCTGAAGAGAATTAGGGTTTTGTCGAAAAGCCCTAATTTCAAAAAAAAATGTGAAAAGGAGTTTATTCTAAAAGAGAGGGGACTGCGCCTCTCCCATTCCTTTGGATGGATCTCTAATCCTCTCTTAATCTCTCATTACTCTTCAACAAAAACAAGCTCATAAGGGATTTTGACCAAAATACCCTTATAGTGCAATTTTGAGTATTTTCAAAGAAGAAAGCCTTATTGCAGCTAGAGACTGACCAAGCTCTTGTATACTCATTATAAAGACCTCATACACGTGAATATTGAGTTCTTTAAGTGTTCGAAGAAGAACGGGATTGAAATAGAACCCAAAAAAGCAAAATTTCAGAGAATATAAAAGGAGTTTAGCTAAAACAGGGAAGTTGGAGTTTACAATTTTCAAAACCAAGACTAGACATGCGCCTCTCTCCCTCTCTCAAGCTGTGACCATGCCTAAAGAGCCTCACGAAGTCTTTCACGTCAGAAAAATCATGCTCATATTAGTTTTTTTTGACGAAAATACCATTGAGTTTCAAAGATGGGTATTTTCTCTCGAAAAGGAGTGTCTGATTTACATAAGGAATTGAACGAGTTATCAACATGCAAGTTGCTGATCCCACAAGAAATATGCACGCCTACCAAGCTTCTTCGAGCATCTCCAGAGTGTCTGAAGGAGTTAGACGCGGACAAAAGAGAAATTAGAGCCTGAATTCAAAATTTGCCTGAGATAGGGATTCCGAAACTTCCAGAGGTAGGTGCATGTCTTTGCTCACGGCTCTTCACCAACATCAAGACCATCCAGAAAACCGTTTAGAAACTCTCTCTTCCCCACACACTCGCCTGTACAAACCCGGAAGTTCAAGGATGCACAAAGAGAGAAAATTAGGGTTTTGTCCAGGTAAACCCTAATTAACAGATTCCATTCGGTCAAGACAGAAATTTTGTCCCATCAAGACTTCATTATTACTTCATTGACGTTCAACGCAAAGTCCCAGGGAATTCCAAGGTCCAGAACTGATTTCAAGATCAAAGTCGCAACGATCGAAGGCTAAAACATCAATTCGGGGATTCTGCACGTCTAAAAGGATGAATGAATTGTAATTACGTACGAATGATTTGTTACCATATATTTACTCATCATAGAACAATCAAGGTTCTACTCTGAGCAGGGGACTTAATGTAGATGGTGAAATTTGGATAAAGGGATAAAGTGTCATTTTAACCTTATAGACAGAATTCAACTCTCACGAGAGAGATTAAGCCCTTGGTACTCAAGGCATCCTTAGCCACGATTTCTAGTATACGTCCCCGCGAGACACTGCTGGTCTTGATGCCGTGACTCCTAGCGTACATCCTCAACGAGATACTGCTGGTCACGTAGGTTCTGTAGAGCGTAAAACGTCCCCAACAGACTTATGAACCAGAACAACCACAATTCCAGCATGTTTTCACGAGACTCGGCTGATTGTGATGCCATGATTCCTAGTATACGTCCTCAACGAGATGCTGCTGGTCATGTAGGCTCTGTAGATGTGTAAATACGTCCTCGATGGACTTATGACCCAGAGCGGAGATTTGCATATCTCCTGTAAGCACGACTCATCCTATTTGAGATCAAAGACTGATTCATAGTACATCATCGTGAGATACACTGGTCATGTCTGCTCTAGGCTCTGACTCAACTTATTGAGGTTTTCGGATAACTCCTAGGACATCCCCGCGAGATACGCTGGTTATTGTACCTCTGAGCCTTTTCGACATACTCCTAGAACATCCTTTCGAGATACACTGGTCATGTTGGCTCATCATATGGACACACAGTTGATTCCTAGCACATCTCTGCAAGATACGTTGGTCAAAGACGAGTGAGCCAAAGTCTCGCAGAGACATTAAGTCGGGCGTACAAAGCCTTTTCTCTCTCTAGGCCGAGTCCCAGCTGACTATAAAGAGATACGGATCCATTAAGAAAATCTTCGGAGAGATTTTTGAGCTGTCTGCAAAAATCTCTGAGAAATTTTGAGTTGTCCGCAAAAATCTCTGAGAGATTCAAAATCTCTCTGCAAAAATCACAGAGAGATTTTTGAGCTGTCTGCAAAAATCTTTGAGAGATTCAAGATCTCTCTGCAAAAATCACAGAGAGATTTTGAGAGGCACACGCCTTACCTAGCGCTCAAAGCCTATTTCTCAGCCTCTCAAATGCGCTCACGGCTAGTAAATTGAGCCTGAATTATACATGGCTATCCAAAAACGTGGATAGGCTATCTTGAGCACCGCATGCTTAACAAAGGTACCTACAAACAATAATATGGTTTTCACATGACATGTGTGACCGGCCACGGAGAGAGAGAGATCAGCCTCAGCTCCTCTCACACTCTGCACACGATTCTTAAGGAATTTCATTCCTTTTCATGTGACTCATCCTAGTCATTCTCACAAATCAGAGAATATCTCTCTATCTTGGCCAACTCGGCTAAAGAGAATATTTCTCTCTCAAATACGTCATCACAAAGGCTGATTCAGCTTCACACAAATGGGGGGATATCAATTAGGGTTTTGGTCTGGTGGTCTACGACACGTGTGAGAAATATTCGGCTTATTTCTCACCGCAGAAGAGAATAAAGGCGGTGGAATAATGAGATAAACTCAACCTAGTTTATCCTTATTCCTGAAGAGATGGGAGAATTGTTCCGTACAACACGGAAAGCAATCCTTATCTTCACCGACTTGAGATTAGAGAATCCAGCTATAATAGGTAATCTATTTTCCAAGCTACGATGATCTTTCTTATAACCTCTCAGAGCAATAACTTGTTCTTTGATCTTTCTATCCATCTGCTTCCCTCCCTAAGACCAGCCCTAATCCTTCTTCCCTGTGACTGAAGCAGCCTTTGAACGGCCACTGTGTGTGGTTTAGGCGAAGACTGTTTGTGCTCAACCTCCCGAAACTCACTTTCAAAACCCTAGAATCCCATATCTAGCCTCTCACCGATTTTAGGTAACTACAATCGTTTAATTAATATCTCGCTTAATTAATAAATTTTGATGGTCCCGACAGCATTAATTTATAGATTTTCTACTGTATAGAAATAGATGTACAATATAATCAGACATGTAAATGTGGAAGGATGGTTGAAATCCCAGACTTGGACAGAGGAGGCTCATGTTCGATTCACCCGAGCCTCATTTTTTTTCCAGGTCAATTTTTCATTTTACAACTCTTGTAAAGGTTGTAGAAGGTTTATTTATCTTTTTCTTCTTATCTTTTCAATCTCCCATCATAACCATCCTTTTTTTCTCTCCTTAACATTTGTTTTTCCTTATCACTTATTTTCCTCCAGTTAACTTCTTTTCCTTCATTTTTTCCTCCTTCTTCATCTCCTGAACCACCACCATCAACAGATCAAGCTTAACATTTCTTTACCACCAACACCTTATCGGTTTGTTAAGGAAAAGAAGGTTCATTCACTTACACGGGTATGCTTCTATAACCCATTTTAGGGTTTATTATTATTTTGATTTTGATAACATATCTATTTTTTGATATGGCCTTTGTTATGTTTCAATTCCAAATTTTTCTGCTAAAAGATCAAGACTACAACAACATTATTGTGTCCGTTGAGTCAGATTTCCGTTCCGTTTAACTGCTAATATACTGAGAATGATGATATAGTTAAAATTAGTCCTAGCTAATAAGATTAAACATCAATTAATCTATTAATTAACACTAATCAATCATGTGTAAGTTAGCCAACACTGAATTAGGCTTTAAAAACACTTTGGATTTTAAGTGAATCAGTGGGAACATACGTAGATTTCGGAAATTTTGTTCAATTAGGATTTAAAAACACTGAATCAGACATGGATGGAGGTATCAAAGAGTCTCCAAGTAGCAGTAGTAGCAGCAACAACGGCAACAGTAAGATGAGAATTAAAAAAATCATAACTGAGTGTGTTATGTGTGAACAAGGGAATTATGAGACAAAAGTGTGTCCTTGGCTCTATTATAGATGCAAGCATATTGATTGCAATGGCGTGAAAGCATTTCTACGATCTACAACAATTGGAACCTATGGAAAAATGTTTTTTAAGTGCACCATAGTACCTACTTTGAATGGTTTCATGATGCTTCTGACCCTTTCAGAGCCAAGTTGTGGTTGTTGCCATCAGAGAAAAGCTGCGATGCTTGTGGGGAATATGATCACTCTTTTAAAAATTATCCACTGCACAATCAGTTGTGCTTCTCTTCAACCTGCAATTACAAACTCACCCTAAAAATATGCAACAATCAACACGTAGCTTACCTTGTATGTCAAAAATGTGGAGTTTTTACATGGGCTTCAGATGCTCTCTTCATTGTTGCAAAAAATAAAAAGTTAGAGTTTCTACAAATCAAACGGCTGATCTAGTTACAAATCTAGGGAAAAGTCTTCATATGTAATAAGATTTCATTTTATGTGTAAGACCTGATTTAAAAGAAATAAAAAGTACTTCCTTTTGTTCTGTTTCATATTTCATTTGTATGACTTATAATATTGTTAGTATGATTTGGTATGGACTTGTTTTATCGTTAAAATGACATACTATCTGTTTCTCTTTATGAATTATAATATTGTTGGTATGATATGCTATCTGTTTCCCTTGAGATGAACCCTTCTTTTTAACTCTGCCATTGAAATGATATATCATTTCATTGCTGGTCTCAAGCTCAGATAAAGGAGGAGAGAAAAGGGGATTTATTGATTTCTAAATGCAGATTTTTTGAAGTTATGTGCAGAAATTGGTTACTTAAATCATGAGTTGGTCTCTACTTCTGCAGTTGGCGAGAAAAACAGGTAACACATGCCTATAAACTCTGAAACTGAGTATTTGCAGCTTCTTCAGGACTGGTGTTTGCTTCACCAAAACTTGCACGAATCTGGTACTTTGGTCAGGATATAGATATACACCTCCACTTGTTTCATTCATTTAGATTTTGAGATATAAAATCTGGTAATGTGAATGTTGATTGAAATGTGCTTGCGGGCTTTGTATAATTCATAGAATGCTTTGTATGTTTCAGGTAAAGTGGCACATTTGCTGTTTTTTTTTTTTTTTAGGCTCAGTTGAAATTTTTGTTACATATAGAAGTAGATGTACAATATAATCATACATGTAAATGTGGAAGGGTGGTTGGAATCCCAGTCTTGGACAGAGGAGGCTCGGGTTCGACTTACTTGAGCCTCATTTTTTTTCAAAGTCAATTTTTCATTTTACAACTCTTATAAAGGTTGTGAATAGTGATCACAAAAAAACACAAATCTACCAATATTGTGAATCCGGTAGGATGGTTGATGACTTGCATTAACATATAGTAGGCGTGGGTTCGAATCTCTCCAAGAAAATTGCTATTATACAGTTACTCACTACCTTTACGATATGAGTTGTTAAAGTCTAAAGGTGGTCACTACTCTTTGCAACTCTCTTCACACAAAACGTTGTGGTTTTGATTCTCGTCACTACTCTTTGGTCCTAAGAGTTTGACGTTTTTTACTTTGTCAACTTTTTGTTTGGAAAAAGTTGTAAAACAAACCACATTTTACAACTTTTAAAATACAAATTGCCAATCTACAGTTGTAGATTACTATTTTTCCCGTAGTGAATGCTTGTCTTCTATTTCTTATTATGTTCTGCTGAATGGTAGCCCTAGTGGCCTGAAAGAGGTTTGAGACAAAGAGACCCTCTCCCCCCTTACTAGTATATTATTTGTTATGAGGCTCATTAAAGTGTGTATGCCTATAGCCTTTGCTTTTCTTTCCACAATAAAAAGATTTTGAAACCATTAAGAAATTAAAAATACTTTGACAAAATCGGTATTCTGTTTAGTTAAAAAATTCTTGAATCTTTAAAATGTCGTTTGTTTAACATTCTTGATATTCATACCAGAGACTTAAGCTACAAGTATTTGGGAACTCCTACTGTTTTCATATCCTCTAAAATTCAAACTCATATGAGTATTTTACAGGATATTGATGCTAGAATCTCTATTTGGTTTCATAAACTTTTATCTCAGGCTGCTAGATCCACTTTGATTAAGCATGTTGGCCAGGATATCCCTCTTTATCAGATAAGTGTCTTCCTTATCCCTAAATATCTTTGTAGGAAAATTGATTCTCACTTGTGTAAGTTTTGGTGGGGAGAAACGTTAGACCCAAAGGATAGAAAATTGCATCTGCTAGGATGAGATATCCTCTGCTCCCCTAAGTATGAGGGAAGTTTAGGGTTTAGGAAGGCCGAGATGAACAACTTGGCTATGCTTGCTAGAATTTCTTGGAAAATTGTTGAAAATCTTGATTTCCTTCTAGCTCGGATTCTTAAAGCTAACTATATCCCTATGACAGATTTTCTGAATGTTAAGTGTCCTGCTACTTGTTCTTGGACCTGGAAATGTTTACTTGCTATTAAAGAAATCATTAAACCTTTAATTTTCAAGATTGTTGGAGATGGTAAATTTATAGACCCTTGGTGTGACAAATGGATTCCTACCTTAGTGAGCACTGCTTGGTTGAACTCGCATGCGTTGCTATCTCAAGCATGTTTGTCAATTTTAGTGATCAAAACTATAAGTCTTGATTTCTAGCCTATTTATAGATGTCTCTGACTATGACATAGATTGTGTAGTTGAGCTTAGTTTTCACGGCGTTCATCATTTGAAGACGAAGAACTACAAAGGGTAGCTTGTGGAACTTCATCGACAAAAGGTATGTGGAGACTTGAACTCATCTATCACTTAGAAAGTCTATTTCTGCTCTATCTCCTATATTGAGACATAAGTCGTATGACGATATATTTTTCTGTATACACATTTGAATTTCGAGCTGAGTTTATCTCGCTTACATATTTCTCAAAATATGTGTTGGAAACCAACTCAACCAGTTACCAAAGTATGCATACTTGTACGCATACTAGCGGAAAGTTAACGTCCGTGAATTTCTGCTGAGTTTGAAAACTAAAACAAACTCAAATACGGTTACTTAATTACGCATACCCGTACGCATATTTAAGTGGTTACTTTCTAAAATCGGTCATGTACATGAACCTAAACATTTATAAAATAAGGAATGCATTCTTTGCAAACCGTGGCTATAATGTTCATGTATTGATTCGAGTGAATCAAACCGATTTTGTTTAAATTGTGTTCTTGTATGCTTCTATGAGAATATAACAATTGGACGGTTCTTCAACTAGTTTTATTTGAGTCATTTGAACTAGTTATGGTTAAGATGAATAAGGTTGATATGAGAGTGATCATATGGCTAACCTCGGTTAACTATTTGTGAACCAACATGGTGTACACGTTTAGGTACAGTTACATAAACCTAAATGAGGGTACATTTTATTTGTGTGTAACAAGCTAAGTTCGATATATCGGTTGAAAGATATTAGCTTGGTTGAATCAGGTTTTTCTTCTAACGATGAATATTGAATGCTTTGTTACCAAGGTAACTTAGATTGCAAACCTTGATTTGAAAACTATATAAAGGATAACTCTAGAAACTGGGAAACATAATCCTCACACCTCCTGTGTGCTACTAGTTGCATAACTAGAGTCGATTCTCCTTTAACCTTAGTTGTCTATCGAGAGCCTGTATGTTAACGACTTCAAAGACTTCATTGGGATTGTGAAGCCAGACCCAACTATTTTCTTTGTAGTTGTGTGTTCTGATCTTGCCCGATTCTATCGTAGTGAGTACAATTGAAATAATTGACTCGAGATTAATTTCTCCGATAGGCAAGATAAAAGTAATCACAAACATATTCGTCTCATCGTTTGTGATTCCACAATATCTAGTTTCTCCATCATACGACTTAGATTATTGTGAGGTGATTGATAATACTAGGCTTTTCTTCGGGAATATAAGTCCGGTTTATCAATTGGTTCCTGTTCACCTTGATTTATCAAAAGACGGAACAAAAATTCTTGGGTATTTCTATGGGAGACATATTTATTCAATCCTATAGACTTTTCTGTGTGAGACAGATTTTTTTATCAAGTCTTCGACATTGGGTCGTAGCAACTCTTAGTTGTGGGTGAGATCAGCTAAGGGAATCAAGTGCGTAGTATCCTGATGGGATCAGAGACGTAAGGAACGCAACTGTACCTTGAATCAGTGTGAGATTGATTAGGGTTCAACTACAGTCCAGTCAGAAGTTAATTGGTAGTATGTTAGAGTCTGTAGCGGCTTAATACAATGTGGTGTTCAATATGGATTAGGTACCGGGGTTTTTCTGTATTTGCGGTTTCCTCGTTAACAAAATTCTGGTGTCTGTGTTATTTCATTTCCGCGTTATATTTAGTTACATAATTAAAATATCACAGGTTGTGCGTTAAGATCAATCAATTAGAATATCCAACCTTTGGTTGTTGATTTACATTGATTGACACTTGAACATTGATCTTTGGTACCGTTCAAGTTGTTTCACATATTAATCAGGCTCGCAAATTTCTATCTGTTTGATTTGCTGATTACATTGTGAAACAGAGATATTAAACTCTTTGATATACTTTGCTCTAGATTGAGTCTAACCGTCTAGTTGATTCTCTAGAAAGTGTATTGGAGTAAGTCATTTTAGATTGCCAAACGAATTGTTGGGTGTGGTTGTTATACCCCCGCATTTTCAAGTGGTATCAGAGAAGGAAAACACATTAAAGACCTCATAAGTCTGTGTTTGTAGCGATCTGATATGGACAAAAGTGTTATCTCTATAAACGTACCACCAGTATTCTATGGCTCAAATTACTTGTGGTGGAAATTTTTATGCGTGCCTTTCTTCAAGCGCGTGATTATTAATCATGGGTTTATGTAGTTAATGGCTATGATGCTCCCGTTGTGGCAGTAGGGAATGCGACTGTTCCTAAGGATATTGGTGCATATGACGCTGCTGAGATACTTGCTGCAAAGCAAAACTCCGACGGTTTGAATGCCATCATACATGCCATTACCCCAGATCTTCAGCACCATGTGACTACATGCACTCGGTTTAAAGATGCTTGGGATATCTTAGAAACCGTATTCGAAGTGAGTACTAGTGAAAAGGAAGCAGGCTTCAAAACCTAAATTCCGATTGGGAAAACCTTCGTATGGCAGATGAAGATTCATTTGATGAGTTTAATCAAAAAGTGTCTGAAATTGTTAATGCATCTTTTGCATTGGGTAAGACTATTCCTAAAAAGGACATTGTGATGAAAATTCTCAGATCGCTGCCATCCAGATACGATTCTAAGAAGCATGCCATCGTTAAGGGAAATAACCTTGATACTCTTTCCTGACATACTCTTTTTGGGAAGCTTAAGATTTTCGATCTTGAACTCTGTCAAAGAGAAAAACGTCACTTGTTAAGTAACCCGGTTGATACATCTAATAGAAGGTCTCGACGCCCTAAACTGATTGATATAAGGGATGAGAATTGCTTTAATTCAACTCTGTCACTGTTTATACAACAACTTAAGAAAACTCTTAGACAGAATAAAAGAAAGTCTCAAAAGAAAGCCCAGACAGTCAGAAAAAGGGATAGAAAAGTTTAGAAAAACTATGATCATGAAACTTGTTCTAAGTGTTATAGAAGTATTCATGATACTTCCAAATTCTGATAAGAAGTTAAGTGAGTTAACTAAAGCATGGATGGATACTCTCGACTACAGTCCTGAGGATGATATCTGTGAAAGTTCTCTTAACCTATTTGCTGATAATCACACTTGTCCTCCTAACAGTCCTGATTATTCCATGATGCACAATCTTACTTCTCCAGAAGAGTTTCAACTGGAAAAGAAAATCTTGATTAAAAGGATTGAAAATCTAGAATGTCAACTGTTGAAATTAAGACAGGAAGTTTCTATCACTCTTAATTGTGATACTAACAAGAAGCATCGAACTTCTTCGATTAATTATGTTAAGCATTATCAGCAAATTACTCCTGATTCTATGTAATTCTCAAATCACTCTGAAAAGTATGATGAGAAGATCTGCAAGGACGTACCAAATAGTTTGGTCTCCTTGTGTGAAAATCAGGGTCATCTAGAAATTGTATGTACTAAGAATCAAGAATATTTCTCCTCTATTAAACCTTGTTTTCAGAATATGAAAAGGAAATGGCTCATGAAGTATTCATTTCTTTCAAAAAGGTTTTCCAAAGTTGTTCATAGTTTGCGAAAATCAACAAACAAGGTATTCAAAACTGTGCTAAAAAGGGAAAAGAATGATATGAGTAACTCTTCTTTCCTGAAGGAAAAACAGAAACAAGAAAAAACAAATTTGTCTCCCAATCATAAGAAGTCACCCAGTCCTTCTTGGGATTGGAAGGATTACAATCTGTAATTTTTTCTTTAAGATGATTCTTTCCTTTCTCTCTTAGAAAAGAATCATAATCTTCAAGAGGGTTGTGATATTTCTGTTAAATCCCTTGTCTGTCTCAGTTTTGTTTGTTTCCCTTCACAGATTCATCCATCACCCTACCAGTGAATGCAACGGCCTGAAACGCATTGTCTGGGAGAAAATTAATTCAGGGGAGCTGCGCCTATGAACTGGAAATATTTTCTCTCTCCACAAGCCGACATGCGTAGTTTCGCAGGAGAGATCGAATCAGCAGGGACTTTTCATTAGCAGAGGCGTGTTACAACAACTCGGGTCACAACTTGGATTTTAAACAATTATCAAGGAAAGTCCAATTTCGTTCGTTGGAACCTCGTCAACAAGTAAGTCTCGTTAATTATTTGTACGAGAGATCTTTTGGAAATTTGCTGGGGACTCGACGCATGTGTCCCATTTTGAGAATAAAGTCATTATCGTCCTCAATCTCCATTTTATGTTTCCCTTTACATGTTTTCCTTTCGTGCAATGTTTGCAATTTTCACGCAACGTACACAATTTCTCTAGGTTGCATTACTTGCATTCAAAAATGAGAATTTTTGGAATTTCTGTTTGAGAGTCGACCCAGTCATAATTCCTCTCAGAAAAACTACTCATGAATTATCCCAAAATCAAATTCAAATATCTTCATAAAAAGCAATCACTTGCTAGTTCAAAACCAAAAAAAGAGAGGAGAAAGTCATCAAACCATGAAAGGAATTCCTCACGTCACTCAAAGACACCTAAAAATAAAGAAAAAGCATAAATTAGTCAAGGAAAGTCGTCCAGCAACAACTCATTCTTCTTGGCAAAGGCGTCTTTCATCTTTTGGAGAGCAGTCTGCTTCAGCTTCAACTCCTGGGACAATTTCTCGACTTCTGCCTCTTGCTGAGTAATGAAGTCCATGGATGGAACATCCTCCATTTTGCCTTGTAACTTCTGGATTTCAGAAAATCCTTTACAGAACCAAGAGGCGTTAAACTCATACTTCACGAACACATCTCGGTGGAACTCCCAGTTTGAAACTATCTCTTCAGAAACGGTACGCCCAGTCACGATGCTCATGCCATAAATGGAGGATAAAGCTTCTTCGACACGTTTGACTAATGCAAAGCGACTTTTAAGCTTCTTGGAAGTGGCGATGTGACCATGCTTCTTCCATATCTTGGTGTATAACTCCTTATATTTAGATGGCACACTGAATCCTCCAACCAGCACATGATCCACGAAAGGGGCTTCAAAAGGAGGGTCAAAAGTGACACCAGCAGCGGAGTGCACAACTAATGCTTTGTCGGTGGAATGAGGCTCCTTAAAGGGAAGAACCTCTAAAACCATAGATGTAACATATCCAGTGGTCCCTACATCATCATTTCCCTCAACCTCAAGGTTAGTATCTGTCACAGTATCATCTCCCGGTTCGCTGGAACGGTCAGGCTCCCTACTACGTTTGGAGACGCTTCCTTCGTCGCCGACCGAGTCTTCGTCATCCTCGTCTTCACCCTCAAGAGGTTCAGTATCGCCGGATTTCTCTAAAGATGCGTTATGACTATGTGCCAGCCTCGTAAAAGCATTTTCCTTCCTGAGACCCTGATTTTGAATAAGAAGCACATTCAGTGAGGATTTTTCCGAGATGAATAAAATCAATGGATCAAAAGAGGAAAAACTTAAAGTACCTGCATATGGGAAGAATTGAAAACCACCGGTCCACCTTCCTGCTTCTTAGACCTCGCTCCTGCACCCTGGGGACTGCGATCATCAGAAGCGTCAGCCCTAGTTCGCTTGCCCGGAAGCGGCTTCAACAATTTATGCTGCTTCAAAATTTCAGGGGTAGGCTCGTCGCGAGGAACTGTAACAACTTCTTCCGAGAACTTTTGAAAAGCTAGCAGCTCTTCTCTCCAGAAAACCTTATACCTACTAGTCGCCACTGGTTTTCTTCCGAGGAGCAGGAATTGAAGGCTCTTCTTTGTTGCAAAGATGCTAGCATCGAGAAAAGACGGCACAAGATCCACTGAAGGAGTTGGCGGACGATAAAATGGGATTCCTTGATCAAATCCCATGTGGCGAGCGGCTCTGTCAATGTTATAAGGAACTGCAGTAAGAGATTCATCAAAGAAAGATGGAATATATCCCGGTATACAACTTCGCAGGAATATGATCTCTCCAGGGCTCATATTATTTCCATCGGTGTGCAACACAGTGTCAGGAGCAGTAGCAAAGGTCTTTGGTTGAACCACGGAAGAATGAACCGGTCCCCACGGGCGGAAATCTATGGCGTACACGTTATCGAAAAAATCAATAAGCTTTAATCCAGGTTTTGGACGTCTGTTTTGCCAACAGAGTATTCTCGAACCTCCATACAAACTAGAAAACGAAGTTGCCGGGACGGGAGCGTAACCTTTGAAGTGTTCCCATAAGCACTCATGGAGGACAGGAACGTGAACATGCGATTCCACTTTCTTATATCCGTTGGAAGAATGCATATCTGCTGTTAAGGAATCCAGATGAGAGTACAACGACCCAAGGAATAAGCCGCCTAAGGGGAGGACCACACCTTGCGCCAAATTAATAGAAAACATGATAAGATCGCGTCTTATGGTAGTCTTACCGGAGCCATCATCAAAGACATCTCTAGACAGCCACAAGGACAGAAATGCGACGACGCTGAGTTCATCATCCAACACTTGACCCGGCCTCGGTTTTGTAGGAAACCATTCAGACACCCACCAAGTATAAAAGCATTTCTCACCCTTTTTTTGTTGGTTATATTCTTCTGCCTTCTGAACTAAAGCATCGAGTGTGACGCTTTCTGCGGTGGATAGTTTATAATTGAAACTTCCCGCAATTGGGAGATTCAACAACACGGCTACACTTTCCAAAGTAATGGTCATTTCTCCCCATCTACATATAACCGTGTGCGTGGAGGGACACCATCGAGAAATAAAAGTAATCAAACCTGCAGCGTCTTTCTTGATATGAAGTGTTGCAGACGCCATGATAGCTTCGATGATCTGTGCTTTAGTCAAATTATTTTTGATGCGATCATTGCCCAACATATACCTCATCCATCCTTCATAAGAGCGTAACGGAGTATGGCAAACCTTGAAGTCAATGGGAGAAGCTGGATATTCTTTCTTCTGGAGACAAAACCTCATCACACGTGCTGGAGAAACCGACGGAGCAACTTCCTTATTCTCTGAGCCTGTAAGCAAGGTTATCTTATGACCAGGATGAGTCCTAATATTTGGATAAGGCACAACAAAGAGCTCATCATCTATATTTGGCATATCTTTGGCATTGCTAGCACTTCCTGGATTGGCGGAAGAAGCATCTCCAGGTGACATCTTATCGAGAACTCTTTACGATCACTTTCAAATAACCGCAATAAAGCAAAACGGAAAAGAGTCACTACTCCATGCTATAAGAAGAATCACGCACATCACTTTTTTATCGAATTCAATACAACCAATGGTAGAAGCTCAGAAATCAAATCATGCGGATAACAAACTAATAGCAATGATGGAGGTAGTATTCATTGCAATTCACCGATCGGCAGCGGAATATGCGCACACAGCCGATTTACAACCACAGCTAGGTCTTTTGGCCGCGTGATATATACCCACAGCCGGCTTATGCCCATGGCTAGCTCGAGCAGGGACTCACGCCCGTAACCAAAACCTAAAAACTAGGTTTTACAAAGAAAAAACCAAGAAACGGCACTCGCCTATGGATTTCTTTTCATCCTGCTAGTAACACTAATAATGCTAATTGCTTTATTATCAAGGGTGTTGTTAATACTGCCTATAAAGAGGGATCATTCATATTGGGATGATTTTCTCAAGTTCTCGGAAGCTACGCCTATGGCTAAGGTTCGAACTAACATACAAGAACAAACAAAAATTCGGAGGTAAGGAAGAGGCGTTGGAGGACATACTTAAATGATGCTCGCTTTCACGTATTGCTTCTGCTATTTCCCGCCGGTCGGCCGATCGCTGTTCCTCTTACACAGTCTGGTCGGCTCTCGATCGACCGACGTCCTGTCCTGGAACCAAGACACAAAAGTGAAGCTTTAAAAAAAATGGGTGAAAACGAAAGGAGGTTTATCCCCTTTTACCAATGTTGGGACACAAATCTCGGAGTGAAGCCAACGAAAGATTAAAAAAAAAAAGGATTTTCTTCGGTTGTCATCCCCTTTTTGTACACGGGGACTTAATGTTGATGGTGGTTTTCGGGAGTTCGATATTTAGCGTTGTTAAAAGGAATAAAGGCATTTAAAAGTAATGAGAAACCTCTTTACTAAAAGTGTATCGGATGAAGGCAGCTGGGCCCGCCAAGCTAACTCCTACGGACGAACTAGTGGCGCACCAATACCGATCCCGCTAGTCACGCGACCCCATGCTCGAGGGACGATTCTGCCTCTCCTGGTAAGCTTATTTTCTTCGTCTCTATTCCATCTAGTATGTCACTATCTATTGCTTACCCCGCAACAATGTCATTGTTATGTGCTAAGCAGGGGACTTAATGTTGATGGTGGTTTTCAGTTCAGGGTCAAGATTGTAAAACCCTATATTTAGCGTTGTTATCCTACAAATGAATAAAGGCCATTTAAAAGTAATGAGTGTTCAAACCTCTTTACTTATGTATGTATTGAGCAATTCAACATATTTATGAAATTTATCAGAATGGTGCGTGTAGCAGCGATCCCAAAATATTCTGTGAATTCTTTCTTCTACCAGAATTGTTCATTAATGCATGACTCGCCTGGTATTTTCACGTGCTATGTTCCCAGCCGAACTCTCATTATTGACATGACATGACGATCAAATGTTCACTCTCAACAGAGTAGCATGAATCTCCCGAAATGTCAGTATTGAGATCCGCATGGAAGTACCCACGTAGGCCACATCACTCTCTGACAAAGAGAGTTTCGTATCGACACACTTTTAAGTTAGCTCGATCAAACACGTTTTTCTTAAGGAAGATCTAGACTGTTAATACCAGTCTCAGGAATGATCACGACCACATGATTTGCCGCGTGATTTAACAAGCTTAGGCTACTCCTAGCGAAACCAGGCAATCACCATAGTGACCACCGGCGGGACCACTAGTGCCCTAGTCAATCGAGTCCTATTCCCATAATTCACAAGTGCTTCTAACGCCGACCCAAACATGGGCGTTTTCGCTGTATAAACAGCTCAAACGAGTTGAGACCGGCAAAAACGGTCTCAAAACGCATCACATCCTTAGTCGATCGAAGAAGTACCAAAGTATTCATTAGCGACCCAAATCCTTCCTTAGTCGATCAACCTACCCACGATAAGTCCTTATGCATCAAGTCGTTCGATCGAACTAGGGTAGACGTAGCCGTTTTAAAACCCTAATAGGTGTTTGCAGCAACATGTTACCGCCGTAAATCGATCACGACCATCCATCTTTGCCAACCGAATCGAGTGGATTAGATCTAATTTTAGGTGGCCCAGGAGATGTCAGCATGCTCACCGGCAACCCACCTTTGCACAAGGTCGATCGACCTGCTCGAACTGACACGCAACGCCTCGATTCGCTCGCCCAAAAGGGGTTAGCCACGCGGCCCCTAAAACCCTAAAAATTGCGTAAATGATAGTGGACAATTGCCTCAGATTGATCACGGCCATCCAACTTCGCCAGCCTAGGATGGTATACATTTATTTTTCAAACACTAACAAAGCAGCATTGAGATCACCGGTCATTCTTCCTCCACAGGGACTGATCGACCAAGTCATAGCACATCCATAGGGTCCTCAAACGATCACCCAAAGATGGCCGGTCGTGCTACTTTTAAGACGGTCAATCCGTGACTGATTCGATCGTGCTCAAAAATATCGATGGTTCTAATACATCGATTATTTTTAGTTGCTTATTCGAAAGCGATGCTTTACATACATCGATTATAAGCAATGCTTTATAAATATTGGTTTCACAAATAATTTATTATTTAACCTAAAAGCACTATGTGCTGATTTTAGCGGTAAGTCACATGACTTGACCCATTCACTCGAGACATAAAACATGTCACAAACTGGGGGATGCTCACTGGGGTATTGGTCTGGCGGTTTATAGCGTGCGGCGTGCAACGCGCCCATTACGAGAAGGTGACAGGAAAGACGAACGGTTAATAGTAATGAGAGTAGTGGGCGAACGTGTGATCAGTCTTCCCTCATAACGAAAACACGATGATCACTACCTTCCGCACAAACCCACTTCTCCACTACTTAACTTCCTCCACTTGCTAAGAGATCAGGGTGCGCTCAATGACTTGTATAAATAGGTTTTCAATTTATTTCGAAAGGGGAGAGAACGCAAGTGTTATCAACACAAGTAGCTAGAAACCATTTTTCTGATACGAGTCATAAAATAGCCACACCTTCATAATTCAACATCCTGATCTCAAACACCTTCTCTGCTTCCCTCCCTAAGATCAACCCTTCTCCTTCACCTTGTGACTGAATTGAATCTGGAACGACCATTTCTTGGTTTAGGCTAGAGTCTTACAGATTGATCTCTCGAACTCAAAAGTACTCCTGTGCAGTACATTTGTTTAGGGTTTGAATTCGTTTCTCATCAACACACCCAAATTTACCAAAATTTGCAGAATCAGTTTTTACCCAAAAATAACTATATAAAGGAGAACTCTAGCAACTGGGAAACCTAATCCCTACACCTCATGTGTGATACTAGTTGTATAAGCTAGAGTCGATTCTCCTTTAACCTTAGGTTTCTACCGAGACCCTGTAGGTTAACGACTTGAAGACTTCATTGGGATTGTGAAGCCAGACCGATACTACTTTCTTGTAGTTGTGTGATCTGATCTTGCTGTTTCTATCGTATTGAGTACAATCGTAACGATTGGCTTGAGATTGATATCTCCGATAGGAAAGATATAAAATTAATCACAAACATCTTCGTCTCATCGTTTGTGATTCCACAATATCATCTTTTGCCGCGTCGATTAAGATTATTGTGAGGTGATTGATAATACTAGGATGTTCTTCGGGAATATAAGTCCGGGTTATCAATTGGTTCCTGTTCACCTTGATTTATCAAAAGACGGAACAAAACTCGTAGGTATTTTTGTGGGAGACAGATTTATCTATTACCGTAGACTTTTACTCAGTGATACTGATTTGTTTATTAAAGTCTTCGACTTTGGGTCGTAGCAACTCTTAGTTGTGGGTGAGATCAGCTAAGGGAATCAAGTGCGTAGTATCCTGCTGGGATCATAGACGTAAGGAGCGCAACTGTACCTTGGATAAGTGTGAGATTGATTGGGATTCAACTACAGTCCAGGCCGAAGTTAGTTTGTAGTAGGCTAGTGTCTGTAGCGACTTAATACAGTGTGTGTTCAATCTGGACTAGGTCCCGAGGTTTTTCTGCATTTACGGTTTCCACGTTAACAAAACTTCTGGTGTCTGTGTTATTTCTTTTCCGCATTATATTTTGTTATATAATTGAAATATCATAGGTTGTGCTTTTGAATCAATCAATTGGGAAATCCGACCTTTGGTTGTTGATTGAAATTGATTGATCCTTGAACATTGATATTTGGTACCGTTCAAGTGATTTCTCTTGTATTCAATTAGACTCGAAGATTTCTATTTGATTGAGTAAGAATTGAATCGAGAAAGAGAGATATAACTCTTTGATATACTTTGTTAAGATTGAGTCTAGTTGATTCTCTTGAAAGTATATTGGAGTTAGTCCATACAGATTGCTAATCGAAATATTGGGTGTGGTTGTTGTACCCCTGCTTTTTCAACATTTGAGATTTCGAGCTGAGTTTATCTCGCTTACATATTTCTCAAAATATGTGTTGGCAACCAACTCAACCAGTTACCAAAGTATGCGTACTTGTACGCATACTGGCGAAAAGTTCACGTCCGTGAATTTCTGCTAAGTTTGAAAACTAAAACAAACTCAAATCCGGTTACTTAATTACGCATACCCTTACACATACTTAAGTGGTTACTTTCTAAAATCGGTTTTGTACATGAACCTAAACATTTATAAAATAAGGAATGCAGTCTTTGCAAACCGTGGCTATAATGTTCATGTATTGATTCGGGTGAATCAAACCGATTTTTCTTCAATTGTGTTCTTGTATACTTCTATGAGAATATAACAATTGAACGGTTCTTCAATTAGTTTCATTTGAGTCATTTGAACTAGTTATGGTTAAAATGAATAAGGTTGATATGAGAGTGATCATATGGCTAACCTCGGTTAACTATTTGTGAACCAACATGGTGTACACGTTTAGGTACGGTTACATAAATCTAAATTAGGGTACATTTCATTTGTGTGTAACAAGCTAAGTTCGATCTAACGGTTGACACATATTAGCTTGGTTGAATCAGGTTTTTCATCTAACGGTGAATATCGAATTCTTTGTTACCAAGGTAACTTAGATTGCAAACCCCGATTTGAAAACTATATAAAGGAGAACTCTAGCAACTTGGAAACCTAATCCCCACACCTCCTGTGTGCTACTAGTTGCATAACTAGAGTCGATTCTCCTTTAACCTTAGGTGTCTATCGAGACCCTGTAGGTTAACGACTTCAAAGACTTCATTGAGATTGTGAAGCCAGAACCAACTATTTTCTTTGTAGTTGCGTGTCCTGATCTTGCCCGATTCTATCGTAGTGAGTACAATTAAAATAATTGACTCGAGATTAATTTCTCCAATAGGCAAGATAAAAGTAATCACAAACATCTTCGTCTCATCGTTTGTGATTCCACAATATCTAGTTTCGCCATCATACGATTTAGATTATTGTGAGGTGATTGATAATACTAGGCTGTTCTTCGGGAATATAAGTCCGGTTTATCAATTGGTTCCTGTTCACCTTGATTTATCAAAAGACGGAACAAAAAGTCTTGGGTATTTCTGTGGGAGACAAATTTATTCAATCCCATAGACTTTTCTGTATGAGACTGATTTTTTTATCAAGTCTTCGACTTTGGGTCGTAGCAACTCTTAGTTGTGGGTGAGATCAGCTAAGGGAATCAAATGCGTAGTATCCTGCTGGCATCAGAGACGTAAGGAATGCAACTGTGTCTTGAATCAGTGTGAGATTGATTAGGGTTCAACTAAAGTCCAGTGTGAAGTTAATTGGTAGTAGGCTAGAGTCTGTAGCGGCTTAATGCAGTGTGGTGTTCAATCTGGACTAGGTCCCGGGGTTTTTCTGCATTTGCGGTTTCCTCGTTAACAAAATTCTGGTGTCTGTGTTATTTCTTTTCCGCATTATATTTGGTTATATAATTGAAATATCACAGGTTGTGCGTTAAGATCAATCAATTAGAATATCCAACCTTTGGTTGTTGATTTACATTGATTGACACTTAAACATTGGTCTTTGGTACCGTTCAAGTTGTTTCACATAATAATCAGGCTTGCGGATTTCTATCTGTTTGATTTGCTGATTACATTGTGAAACAGAGATATTAAACTCTTTGATATACTTTGCTCTAGATTGAGTCTGACTGTCTAGTTGAATCTCTAGAAAGTGTATTGGAGTAAGTCCTCTCAGATTGCCATACGAATTGTTGGGTGTGGTTGTTAGACCCCCGCATTTTCACTTAGGTTATGCCACACCTAACCCTCTTGATCCTCCTGACCCTAGCATTAAAATTTCTTATTTTAGTAATCCTAATTCTAGGTCTTGGGATAGTAATAGACTCAATACCCATTTTGATGATGCTTCTTTTGAGAAGATCATCATTATTCTCTTAAGCCAACTTTGCACTCCTGACAGGAGGGCTTGAGATCTTTCAAATAATAACAAATTTACCTCTAAATTTGCCTACTTGGAAATTATAAGATTTAGATCCTCACCTTGTAGTAATCTTTGGAAGCACATTTGGAAACTTAGAATTCAGATTTTTACCTGGAAATTAAACTTCTGAGAATGATATACCTACCAGGACTGTTCTCAATACCATAATACCTATGAATGATGTTGACTGTACTAGATGTTGTCACCCTAATGAAACTGTTATGCATGCTTTGGTTTTATGCCCTTTAGCTAGTCATGTTTGGTTTCTCTCTTCTCTGTGTGTTAATACTCAGGCCTTTAGTAATAAAAATTTCATTGATTGGTTGATGTTCTGGTTAATTGACCCTGGTTCTATGGCCTGATGAATATCTCAATATTTGTTTGTTACTATTCTTTGGTCTCTATGGAGTAGCAGGAACAATTTAGTCTTTCAAAACACTAAGGAAACCCATTTAGCTGTCCTGAATAGAGCTAGACCCATGCTTCTGACTAGGAAACCAAAAATCCACACTAACACCTCTATTTCTATTGGTTTGTTGGATAAATGGATGCCTCCTCCTCTTGGTTGGATAAAATGTAATACTGATGGTGCCTTTGATGATACCTCTTTGGACAATGGATCAGGCTATGTGATGAGAGACTTTACAAGTAAAGTTTCATTTTGTGTTGATGTGGTTTTTGAAGTCCAGTCTGCTGTTGAAGCTGAACCTAGAGCAATTTGGGTTGTGTCAAAGAAAGCAGTGGAGCAGAAACTTACTCATATCATCATTGAAAGTGATGCTCAAGATCTTATCAAACTTTTTTCCTCTGGATAGTTTGATGGTGATACTAGAACAAATGTTATTTTTAAAGACATTCAATTATTTTCTTCTAAGTTAGAAGCTTGTATGTTCAACCTAAATTATATAATTTTGTTGCCCAGGAGCTCTCTCAATGGGCAAAAAAAACATAAGTCTACTATGTACAGGTCTGTGCCTCCAAGCTGGCTCATGCCAATTGTTGAGGGGATCATTAGCCTTGCTGAAGACCTTCGTCAAAAAAGAAAAGAAAAAAAAAAACATTGCCTTTTGAAAAAGTGTGACTCTAATAAAGAATGTGCGTGGGAACCAAGAAAATGCTTAGTATTTTCAATTTAGGGTTATTGCGATTAAAGATTAAGCTGGGGGAATCATAAGCAACTAAGCAAGATTAATTAAGCACGACCCCTTTCTTTTTAACTGGATTATAATAGAAACTAGATTAATTATGCACGACCTTTTAAATATGGGTATACGAGTCATAAACAACAAATTCATAAACTTCTCCTTCTAATTCATACCCTTCTCCATCTATATACACGCATCAAACTGAAGAACTTGGAAAACATCGATACTGGAATCTTCAAACGGACGTTTCAAAGTTTTACTGACAAATTCATACGGTTTTTATGTCGATATTATTCATCATTCCGATTGTCAAACTTCTACAACATGTTTGTTTTTTAGCATTACTAAGATAGAGACCACTTTATAGTGGTTGAACACTTCCATTCAGACAGAGGCATCAACCGGTGGTTTCAAAAGTTCGTTTGTTTTTTTATCTTCGGGTGGTGATAATGGAGGATTTATCAATGTTTTATTAAGAATGATTTACTTAACTACCCATTAACAAAACTTTGATTAAGCAAGATTCATGAAGAGAATAGGATTTCAAAGCCATAATCAAAATTGAATTAATTGACATTAGGCGTGTAAAATCCCTCAAACTGGTGGTGTGGTGGGCATATGAACAGGTGATGGTGATGGGGGTGTGGGTGGAGATGGTGAAGGTGGTGGTAAATAAACAACTGGTGATTGTGTCGGTGATGGAGGTGTATACTCAATACATGGTGGTGGAGGTGGAGGAGATTCTATACATAGAGGTGGTGGCGGGATTGAGTAATGATAAGCAGGTGGCGGCGATGGAGATGTTAAGATGGAGATGACGACGGAGACGAGAAAGAAGATGAAGGGGAGAAAAAAATATTAGGTTTTGAATTAGAGGACAAAAATTAGAAATTTATAACTAGTTTGAGGGCATATAAGATATTTTACAATAAGATAGAGGTTTAACTCAAAGATATTTGCATTTTACATGAATGCCATTGTTTTAAAAATAAATCAAAAAATTAAAACTTAGATTTTTTAAAAATTCCAAAATTAATATATTTGGAAAGCTAAATATAGATATTACAAGATTTAAATTTTTATTTTAAGCCTTATATATTAATAGAAGTAGTGGTAAAAACAAACATCTTTAAAAATGGGGCCCGCAATTATATAGTGGTAGATAGAGGTTACCCTCCACGTAGTGGAAAAAACAAACATGCTCCTAGTTAATTGCGAATATAATTCAGCCTCTTTCTCTCGATCTCTACGTTCACGGGTCCAAGCAATCCCACCATATAGTCTCTTGCCACCGTATCTTCCACGTAAACCAAATGAAAAACAAAAGAGACACTTCTTTCTTTTCCGGTACACCTTCCTCCGTACAAACTCCCAAGGCTAAGAAACAGAAAAACAAACCTCTACTGCCTACGGGGATACAAGGTAGTAGAAATCTAGATACTTTAATTACCCCATTAAGTAGATAGTGTCACACATGCGGAAGGCAACGTAAGGATGTAATTACGACGGCATTTGCTTGTCCTTTACATCCTAATGCTCCAAGTACACTCCAAGAATTTTTCCTCCCGTTATTTTTAGCATAATTTGTCTTTTCGCTTGGATGTATCGTCGTCAATGATGCTAATGAATTGCGCTTGTTTTGGCGGTACTTTATATCTGTAAGTTCCATTTCTGCAGGTGCTTTCATTACTCCAAACAAAGCTACCTGTTTTTTGGATTTAATTGACAAAGACGGAGTACTGGAAAGAACGTTTTTGCGGAAACATTTATTTCCATCATAAATTGTATTCTCTTGTTTCCATGCTTTTGAAGCAGTAGCGGCACTAGTATTCTTTGAACCAGAACTTCTTTGTAATTTTTGATAATCTAAAGAATAATTCTTGTGAAGCGTACGTTTTGGTTGAGATTTTTGTAACTCATTTAAAGAGGAACACTTGCGACGAGGAAATAAACGTTTTTTATTGAAATCAGCTTCAATCAAACGTTTTTCTTCTAGTTCGAGTTCATTTTCAATGGAAACTCTACTTGGTTGATTTGAGTAAGGAAGAAGTTTGCCGCAGTAAATGATATCTTCAGCTGCTTTCATTCCGGAGTTAAAGTCGCTGATGAATTCGAAAAGTTCTTCATCTGATACATCATCTTAAAACATCATCTGGTGAATTCGATGAAGAAAACTGTTGAGTACTGTTCGTTGATGGAAGATCACATAATGAAAGGACTTCATCATCATCATAATTATCATGAAAAGTAACCCAGCTGAAATTAGTGTTGTCGTGTTTCTCTATAACAATTTTCTTGGATTCTTTTATCAACATCACTGGAATTTGAAGATTATGAAAGTTATAGAATATAGAAGACTTGAAGATAAAGGAAGAAAGAAAGGATAAAGGACAAAAGGAATTTAGGTTATGTTAATGTTGATGAGGATTCATATAAATACTATTACAATCTGTCGAGAATTCGGAGGATTTGACGTCACAAAAGAGAAGATTTCCATGAAAGGGAAGGATTTTAAAGAGGATTTGTTTTTCGTTGTTTATTTTTCTTACTAAAATCCAGAAGAAGTAAAAAGAAAAGTGAAAAGTTTGATTCAAACAGTTAGTTGATTTTGGTTTCTAGAAGGATATGCTGCATTGGGTGATTGACAACTGGTAATGTTCTGGATGGAGAGGGATTAAGGACTGATCGAGAATTTTGTCTTTTCTTATTGCACGTATGTGCAGGGCAATTGCTCTAACACAAGTTCCATTGTGTTGCGTATATAGCCGTGAGCAGAGAGTAGATTTGTGCCCGTATTGTCAAGAAGGAAAATAAAATCTCCCCTGTTTGCGAAGCTGCAAAAGCTTCCATATGTGACACCAATACGTCGTCATGCATCTGATTTTTCTGATGATTGTTAGTATTCTGTGTATGGAGTTGATATTTTCCGTATTGTTTCGTACGGGACACACCAATTGGCACGTTAGATAAAAATGACTTAACTGTTAAAAGAAAAATCAAGATAGAGTATATCGATTTTCATATACGTCTATAATAGCAGATTAACACAATCAACATTAATTAATAGTGGTTAATACCACTCAATGGTAATCGTAAGTGGCAAATGGCGAACCATACTACCCAAGGACATCGAAAGTGGCAAATAAAGTGACAGTGATATCGACATTTACGTTTGTTTATTTTTACATTTCTTTTACTTTTTCAAGAAAAGAGGAATTTGAGCTTTGTTTGCTTGTAAACATTCTAGAAAAAAGTTAACAATGTGGGTAAAAAGAAGACAATGATAGTTTAAAGAACAAGGATTACCCACATGCGTAGTGTTTTCGGCTTACTTTGGCATTTAGTTTGTGTCCTTTTCAGGCCAAGGTTTACGGAAGAGGGTAAGGACAACAATGCCGCCCTGTCCACCAAAGGGAAACGACTGAGAATTGGTATAAGCTAGATTTCATCTCTCATATTGAGGGGGAAAAAACGATATTTTCTACCGGTTCCTCAATAGACGAGGGTTTAGGATTTTTCTCAAATTCCACAATTATTGAGGGGTTTCATATTTTCCACAAACTTATTATGATATAACTCTGCTTTGAAATCATACACAAACATAAAAATTGCATATGCTTTATTTTATTTATTTTTATAAGAAAACATACTAGTTGTCTAAGACACAGCAGCTAACTCAAGATTACAGAGTTACATTCTGCTGGACTAGGAATAACACCAAGCTGAATGTTTTCATCACAATACATAGTAGTTTGATTAGGAATGATATCCGTTACATCAAAAGATTGAAGAGTAGTAAATAATTCCTGAAGGTTTGGCCTTCTGCTGGGCTAGAAATAACACCAAGCTGAATGTTTTCATCACTGTACATAGTAGTTTGATTAGGAATGATATCCGTTACATCACAAGATTGAAGAGTAGTAAATAATTCCTGAAGGTTTATCCCCTTCCAATTAAAGTTTTCAAAATGAATAGATCGGATAGAAAGTTTTGCTAGTCTAATTGCCGATAAGTTTTGATGATGTTCAACTTTGTTTCAGGTGCCTAGGACAAAGTCGATTGCTTCAAAATTTCATCCCTTCAGTTGGTGGTATCCTAGATGAAACCTTCCTTCAACCTCCTTTTGATATTCCCTCTGAATTGCTATGTGAGTAGCGTCATCTTGAGCTTCAAAGTTGATGCTGGATATTTGTGAAGCTCTTTTCCCCATTCCAGAGCTAGTATAGCTTCTATTGAGGCTCGTTGATTCCAGAAGTATCGTCTTTGTATTTTCTTGCTCTCAAGCAATTTCCTGAAGAGGACCAAACAATTAAAGAATAATTAGTGTAAAGAAAGATATCACCATTAACATCATGCAAGAACACTTCCATGGTATTGATGCTAATAGTGATTCCAAATCTATCTTTATGGGTCATGATAATTCTTTCATTCCTGTCATCATGATTTTGGTGATAGTAAAGATTGTTAAGAATGTGCCATGGGTTATGCAACACTCTAGTAAAGGAACAAAGATGTTGATTTATTTTGCTAGCATTAGAAGTAGCATTAGGAGTAATCTTTCTGAAGATCAGGTCACATCCGGCCTTTCAGATATACCAACAAATAGTGGCTAGAGTGGTATTCCATCTTACTATAAGAGTATTTGGTAGGAACTATTTGTTAAGCAAATCATGAAAGGAATTGGCATTTCCAAACATGTGGTGGTGTTGACCAAAAAGTTGTATCCAGTCTTCTGAGGCAGCATGACTGGACATTAGAGTATGAGCGATATCCTCCTGGGCACATTTACAAATTGTGCACATGACATCAATATAGTGTAGTATGCTTGATGTTTTGGCATTGGTTGGAAGGATGCCATGAGCACATTTCCAAATGAAAAGATGGATGGATGGGGAGGTATTCAGATTCCAAATCCCCCCCCCCCCCCCCAATGAATGTTGGATGTCTCATTAGCATACTTGTCCGAAATTTGTTTGTCATATAAGGATTTGACAGTGAAATCTCCTTTATTCGATAAGATCCAGATGAGTTTGTCCTCATCATCCTTATTATATTGAGTAAGCTGAATTGCATCTTGAACATCCTAAGAGAATAATTTGGCAATAAGGCTTGAATTCCGTTCTTCATCATCATTTAGGAGTTGATTAACAATTATAAATTCATGGGCCATTGAGGTGGTTTGGTTATAATTGCCTCCTGACCCAAGAACCATTTATCCTCCCATATGTGAATTTGAGTACCATTCCCAATTTTCCAGTAGTAATACTTTTGAATATTGGTCATACCTTCAAGGATACCTTACCAAATACAAGAGTTAGTATTTTTAGGCTTGGTTTCCATTCTTATAACTTCTTGCTCTGGGAAGTGAGTAGCCTTCATAAAGCAGGACCACAAGGAGGGTGGCTCATTTATAAGTCTCCAGGAATTTTTTGTGGTCATAGAATTGTTGAAATATTCCATGAAATCCATAACACCTATACCCTTTGGTTTGTTCATAGCATCCCAGGCAAACTAGTATAATCCTTTTGGTTTGTCTTGATCCTTGTTCTAAAAGAAATCCCTTTGAATAGAGTTTATTTCCTTGCATGGGGCTTTTGGAAGTTTGAAGCAATTCATTTAGTATATACTGGAAGTAAAGATGATAGTATGTATCATGGTGACTTTCCCAGCAGTGAACATTGTTGATTTCCATCCAACCAATCCGAGCCTTAATTTATCAATGCAAGATTTAAAAGCTTATACTATACTCTTCTTAGTAAATAGAGAAGATCCCGAGTATTTGTCCTTCACATCAATCATTTGGAATTTCGTGAAAGAGTTGATGTTGCCAGTGTTAAAGCATTGCTCGAGTGTTGTTATCTCAAGCTTGTTGTCAAAACTATATATTGATTTCTACTCTACAATTAGTTAAGTCTCGGATTAGGATAGAAATGTAGTTAAGAAATAGTGGATCATAACAGTCATTATTCCGTTCTACCGTTTGAAGGCGAAGACCAACCTAAGATTTTGGAGAACTTCATCAACAAAAGGTAAGTCAAGACCGAACCACCTATATCTCAAGTTATATTCTCTTTTCTATCATTTGAGACTGAAAACGCGGGTGTACCAAAATACACCGCCACTTTTTGTTTAGGAAATCTGTATGGAGAAACTCAATACAACTCCGAGAGTTAAACTCAATCATGGAATAGTATCTTAGAGTTATATCTTTCTCTTGCGATTAAAACGTTTATAGAACCTAATCCATGAACCTAATCATAAAGAGATAACTTGGACGGTACCAAAGACCAATATCCAAGAATCAATCAAGTCGTATACAACAAACTAGGTCAGATATCTCTACTATGATTTATCAACGCACAACCTGTGATATTTTAATTATATAGATAAACAATATGATGCGGAAAAAGAAATAACACAGACACCAGAAGTTTTATCGCAAATATAGAAAAACCCCGGGACCTAGTCCAGATTGAACACCAAATTGTATTAAGCCGCTACAAACACTAGCCTACTACCAATTAACTTCGGATTGGAACGTAGTTGAGACCTAAAAGGTATCCCACCGATTAAGGTACATTTGCACTCCTTACGCCTCTTGAATCCCAGCAGGAGTCCGCGCAATTGATTCCCTTAGATGACTTCAATCACACCAACTAAGAATTGCTTTAACTCAATTGAAGACTTTAAAACAAATCTGCCTCCCACAGATTAAGCCTATATAATTGATTTCCTTTTACAATCAAATAGTATGATCAAAATTGATAGCAGTAGACAAAGTCTAGCTAACCTCAAAATCCGGACTTATGCAACCCGAAGTGCATCCTAGATTATTATTCACCTCACAAGTATAAAATCTATGGAATCACAAAGTTTGAGATGAAGAGAACTTTTTGATTTCTATCTATCTTGATCAAGTGAGTAAACTCAACAATTGATCAAGATACAGGATACATGAGTTATCAAGGAAAGATAACTAGACTTGGCTTCACGAATCCCTATGAAGACTTTCTAGTCGCTAAATCCTAAAAGGGTTAAAAAGAGGATGACTCTAGATACAACCAAGACACACCAAAAAGTTGTGTCGGATTCAAAAATACTAGTTGCTTGAAGTTCCCCTTTTATAAACATTCAAAGCATAAATTTCTTTAGGTTTAAGCTAAGGTAGCTCTGGAACCAAGCAAACAATATCCACCATTAGATGAATCTTTGAATCTGATTCACATAAACAAGATATATATACACTCTGGTTAGGTAGAACCGTAACCGAACCGTGTACAAAGACTATGTTCAACATGATTAGCCGAAACTAACCGGTTTGAACTTCAAAGATTAATATTCATTATCATCTGAGTCACAAACATGTGATCAATTAAGTATAGTGTTCGAGAGTATTAATCAAATGCTAATTATTTCATAGAAATAATTTATACACACTTGAAAATATAATCGACATGATTAGTAGATGTACAAGTACAAATACATAATAGTTCGTGAGTCGATTCTGTCATAATACGCGTACCGGTTTGTAAACTTTAAACCAAAATCAAAGTTCCGGAGTTCGTAGAACTTTTTAGGTTTGCGTACCAGTTTGTAAACTCTCCACCAAACCAAGGTTTCGGATTTCACAAAAATTTCCAAGTCTGCATACCGGTTTGGAAACCTTAAGAGTTAAGACTGTCGCTGGTTCTGGAGTTCACAGAACTAAATCGGTTTGCGTACCAGTTTGGAAAAGCTACCAAGTTCAGGAACACAAAATTATTTAAGTTTGCATACCGGTTTGGATACTCACCCAAGTTCCGTAACTACATTTCAATAATGGTTTGCATATAAGTATGCAGACCGATCTGGTTCACGAGTTAAACAGATTTTCATATGATATAAGTATGTAAATCGATATATAGCTACTCCGCTACATGTACGAGTACATGTAATACATGTTCAGATATATAATAGTTTTCCCAGTAAAACTGATATCACTGTATTGTATTCGAATCATAGTAGTTTTATATTTATCTCCAAATTGAATCGAAATATTCCTGAATAACATCAATGACAAATATCACTGTTCCAGGATATTTCCGAATGATAATCTTGAATCACGATTTTGACTCCGAACAAAAAATTGTCCTTAACCGAAATTCATCAAGTATGAACAAATGTTAATTAAGCATAGTCATTATATTTCGATAAATTCGTTAACTAGATAAATAGTTTTTGACTCGAAATTCTTGTCTATGCATAATAGTATAATTAGTTGTGTGATATCGTCTCAAATGATAGAAAAGTGAATATAACTTGAGGTATAGGTGGAAGTATTCACTTACCTTTTGTTGATGAAGTTCTCCAAAAGCTTCGGTTGATCTTCGCCTTCAAACGGTAGAACGCAATGATGACTGCTGTGATCCACTATTTCTCAACTAAATTTCTATCCTAGTCCGAGACTTAACTAATTGTATACTAGAAATCTAGATACAGTTTTGACAACAAGCTTGAGATAGCAACACTTGTGAGTTCGACCGAGCAATGCTCTAAAAATCTCCTCCTTTGTCAATTTTAGTGACAAAACTATCAATACATATGAATAAAAAATAAAGCTTCAACAACTTCTGGAATCCACAATGTCTTGATTTCCTTGGAATCTTCAACTCCTTGAACTCTTCGTAATTTCAAGCTGCAGTGATCCTGAACGTGTTCAACTTAGCATCGTTGTTGTTGAAGAACTGATTTCATAGCAATAACAACTTTAGAAAACAATTGTTCTCAATCGTCGTTATACAGAAACATATTATTATTCCTTTCTCCAAAGTTTAATTGTATCCCATCTCTGAAGTAATACTACGGTGATATGTTTCTCCCCCATAATCAATACTTACATCTTTTGCATAATAGGTAAAACCTATAGATTATTGATTCACTCCCCTTTACATAATGATATGTAAACCATATGTATGTAGTATGAAACTGCTAAATAATTCTCCCTTTTTTGTCAATAAAATTAACAAATTAAGGTACGAAAATCGCGGGATCGTAATGAACACAATCAAAAGATATGTCACGTTTTAAGGAAGTTTTGAGATTCCACATTATAACGTAGTTAAAATGCAACTCATCATATCAACTTTTTTAGATGATATCACTTAGTAATAAATACTTAGCGCTCATCTAGGAGATTAAAAATATACAAGCATCCCTTTCAAATTCCACAACCACATTCCCCACAAAGATATAGCAATTAAGCACAAGTTCATTTAAAAACTCTTCCCCATTTAATGTCATTCCCAAGAAAACAACATGAGTGACCTCACTTTATGAAAAGAAGGATTTCGTTGGACATTAACAAATCACATGGATTTGTATCCGAAAATCGACTTAAAAAATCTCTACGCCAGTTACAGACAAAAAAATGATTTTGATCGACATGACTCAACATAAGAAAATCTTACAGAATGTGTCAAGCAGTAAAAACACAAAAGATTATTAAAGATTTGAAGACAAAGAAGATTTCTTATTGGTTTTCGTATCTTGTGAATTGTGTGCACAAATCTTGATCGGCTGGGATCCAACTAGAATCAGATTTATTCGATTGATTAGTTGCGTGAGATCAACATTCTTAATATATCTCTTTGAGATTTATTTTGATTGATTACGAATCTATACTTGACTATTTCGGTAGTTAAAGTTTGATTGATCTAACCCGACAAAGGAGTTTATTAGTGAAAATACGGGGGTCTAACAACCACACCCAACAATTCGTTTGGCAATCTGAGAGGACTTACTCCAATACACTTTCTAGAGAATCAACTAGACAGCCAGACTCAATCTAGATTAAAGTATATCAAAGAGTTTAATATCTCTAACTCTTAATTCAATTCGCAATCAGCAAATAGAAATCTGCAAGCCCGATTGAATATAAGAGGAGTTACTTGAACGGTACCAAAGACCAATGTTCAAGTGTCAATCAATGTAAATCAACAACCAAAGGTTGGATATTCTAATTGATTGATCTTAATGCACAACCTGTGATATTTCAATTATATAACAAAATATAATGCGGAAAAGAAATAACACAGACACCAGAATTTTGTTAACGAGGAAACCGCAAATGCAGAAAACCCCCGGGACCTAGTCCAGATTGAACACCATACTGTATTAAGCCTCTACAGACACTAGCCTACTACCATCTAACTTCGGACTGGACTGTAGTTGAACCCTAATCAATCTCACACTGATTCAAGGTACAGTTGCGCTCCTTACGTCTATGATCCCAGCAGGATACTACGCACTTGATTCCCTTAGCTGATCTCACCCACAACTAAGAGTTGCTACGACCCAAAGTCGAAGACTTGATAGACAAATCTGTATGACACAGAAAAGTCTATAGGATTGAATAAATCTGTCTCCCACATAAATACCCAAGAGTTTTTGTTCCGTCTTTTGATAAATCAAGGTGAACATGAACCAATTGATAAACCGGACTTATATTCCCGAAGAATAGCCTAGTATTATCAATCACCTCACAATAAAATTAATCGACTAGCGAAACAAGTTATTGTGGAATCACAAACGATGAGACGAAGTTTGTTAGTGATTACTTTTCTATCTTGCCTATCGGAGATATAAAATATCGAGCCAATTATTTCAATTACACTCAACACGATAGAAACAACAAGATCAGATCACGCAACTACAAAGATAATAGTTGGGTCTGGCTTCACAATCCCAATGAAGTCTTCAAGTCGTTAACCTTCAGGGTCTCGAGAAGAAACCTAAGGTTAAAGGAGAATCGACTCTAGTTATGCAACTAGTAACACAATGAGGTATGGGGATTAGGTTTCCCAGTTGCTAGAGTTCTCCCTTATATAGTTTTCAAATCAGGGTTTGGAATCCAAGTTACCTTGGTAACAAAGCATTCAATATTCACCGTTAGATGAAAAACCTGATTCATCCAAGCTAATATCTTTCAACCGTTAGACCGAACTTAGCTTGTTACATACAAATGAAATGTACCATCATTTAGGTTTATTTAGCCGTACCTAAACGTGTACACCAGGTTGGTTCACAAATAGTTAACCGAGGTTAGCCAGATGATTACTCTCATATCAACCTTATTCATCTTAACCATAACTAGTTCAAATGAATCAAATGAAACTAGTTAAAGAGTTGTTCAATTGTTTAGAAAACACAATTGAAATCAAATCGGTTTGATTCACTTGAATCAATCATGAACATTATAGCCACGGTTTGCAAAGATTGCATTCCTTATTATTTAAATATTTAAGTTCATGGACTTGACCGATTTGACAAAGTAACCAGCTTAAGTATGCGTACAGTTATGCATACTTAAGCAACCGGTTTTGAGTTTGTAAAGTTTCCAAACTCAGCAGAAATTTTCGGTTCAAAAACTTCCGCCAGTAAGGTGACTAGTTAAGAGTTTTGCCAAAACCAAACTCAACAGAAATTCTCGGTTTGAGAACTTCTGCCAGTATGCGTACAGGTACGCGTACTTAACTTGTCTCTTTCACCAATTCCGTATACGCACATATGCATACTCTTGGCTTCCGGTTTATGGACTTATACACTAATGTGCGAACACACTATATATGCTTATATCCAAAGATGGTTACATCATCAACTCTTTATTTCAATCATTGAAACATTCTTCTATAATGTCAATAGCCGCTTTAGCACACTATTAGCATCAAAGCAATTTTCAAGATATTGAAATAATCATTATTGAAACCTTCTAAGTCTTACACCAAATGATTGTATCACACAAACCATGTAAGATGTTACTCGGCAATTTTCTCATGATATAAGATGAACTTGGTCGAAGCGAAAGCTTACCAACACATATTTCGAGAAATATGTAAGCAAGATATACTCAGCTCGAAATCTCAAATGTGTATAAAGAAAACTATATCGTAACACGACTTATGTCTCAATATAGGAGATAGTATAAATAGACTTTCCAAGTGATAGATAGGTTCAAGTCTCCACATACCTTTTGTCGAAGAAGTTCCACAAGCTCCCCTTAGTAGTTCTTCGTCTTCAAGAGATGAACGTCGACAGATTTAAACTCAACTACACTATCTATGTCCTAGTCCGAGACATCTATAAATAGGCTAGAAATCAAGACTTATAGTTTTGATCACTAACATTGACAAACATGCTTGAGATAGAAACGCATGCGAGTTTGACCGAGCAATGCTCTAACAATCTCCCCCTTTGTCAATTTTAGTGACAAAACTATCAATACATATGGATTACAAAAAATATAAAAAATAAGCTTCTTATCCACATGCTTGATTTCCTTGGCATCTTCAACGCGACTCGAAATTTTCGTCACTTCCAAGTACTCCATAATCCTAAAGGTTGTAAGTTCAGCATCACAGTTGTTGAAGATCCGTAGCTATAACAATGAGAAAACAAAATGCTCTCAATCATTGTTATACAGTGTCATAGTATTATTACACAACATCAAAGTTCAATTGTATCACAACTTTGACAATAACACTATGGTGATATGCATCACTTTCAAAGTTCAATTGTATCACAACTTTGACAATAACACTATGGTGATATGCATCACTCCCCCTTAGTCAATACATATCTCAACATGAAAACCACTCCCCCTTACATAATGATCTGTAAACCATATGTATTTGTAGTGTGAACTACACATTAATTCTCCCCCTTTTTGTCAAAAAAATTGGCAAAGGTACGAAAATTAGTGGGATCCTAATGAAATTTCCACGGAGATACATCATGACCAAAAGGTGTATTAACATACCAACAAATTTAGATGCAATCATAAAGCCGAAGCTAAATGCATTCATCAAGGAGTTATGAAGATACAAGATAACCCCTAAAAATTCCACAGCCGCACTCCCCACAAAGATATGGCAATTAAGCACAAGTTCAAAAGAACTCTCCCCCATAAAATGTCATCCCCGAAGGAACAAAAAAGGTGACCTTACTTTCACAAGAAAATAAGGATTTCTTTCGGACAACCAAATCACATGAAAACATGAATTTTTATCCAAAAATATTCAATTGAAATAACCACAAGATAACCCATAGTTAGTTCAATCGAAAAAATACAACCAAATTAATCACAAGAGAACCCATGATTAATTCAATTGAAATACACAACCAAATTAACCACAAAAAGCGATCAATTTAATTGGTCATGCTCGACATAAGCGAACTTACGGAGCAACAACTAAAAATAACCAAAAGAGAATGATTAATTTAGTTGATCATGTTCGACATAGGGAACCTCACGGAGCAACAACTAAGTTAATCATAAGAGAATGAACAACTCAGTCGATTGTGCTCAACATAAGAAACCTTATGGAACAACACAGTATATTCACAAAGATTGTGGATCGGAGATCGACCAAATACTGCAGAATAGACAAGGATTCATTCTATTTTTCATCACTATTTGCACAATGACATATAATAGACTTAATCCCTGTAAACAAAAGTTTTATCCTTTCTTTTTATCACAACATGACATAAAAGGCTTTAACTTTTGTAATGTCAAAAGTTCATTCTATCTTCTATCAATACTTTCATATCGACATAATAGAGATAACTTTTGAACAAGTATGGGACAGTCACAGGTTCACTGACGTAAACAACATATCACATAACAATTTTAAATATTTAAAATCATAAAGATTAAAATTACAAAAATCATCTTCCAAAAAATACTTTAGAATTTAAATTAAATAAATAAATCTAAAAACAACGAAGATGAAAATCGTTGGACATAGTTATGTGTACTCACAATAATGGCTATTCCAAACCCTAGTTATTCTTCTAAAAACACAAAAAGAAGATTTACTAAACATTGAGACCTTTGAAGAATTCTTTATCGTCCCCGAACTCCTTGTCGTTAACAACCATAGGTACATAGGGTTCATGGAGAAAGGAGTCGATTCCAACGAACCTTCTAGGTTGATGTTGTCGAACCGGGGCATTCTGAATTTCGAGAGTTCTCATAACAAAAGCCTTTATTTGCTTAATCTCCTTTCTTGCTTCCTTCAACTCTTTAAAAACATCAGAAAAATTCTGAGAATTTGAAGGAACATCTCTTGGCTTCCTCACATTCCTTCTTTTTCTTTTCAAAGTCGGAGGCAATGGAGATTTTTGTTTTTCCTTTATGATTGATGGCTTAACAATTATATTAACATATTTTCCATCAGAACACATGATGCTTGGAGTCTCCATACATGTATGGGTTTGTGAGAGGAAATCACAATATAAACTTAACATGCAGTCTTAAGATGAAAAGAGTTTCAGAGAAGGAAAAAGGAATGCAGGGTTATGGAATCTTTTAACCACACAGGTTCACGCACGCATGATTCATGACCCTAAAGAGAGTGGAATAGTCGAGAATAACCCTTTTTTGATAAACAAGGAGGTTTCTTCCAATATCAATTAGATATGAAAGAATTCCAAATCATACAACAAATCTAAGAAAAGCAAAACAAAATAAGTTTTATTTTATTTTTCTTTTTAAGCCTGAGGTGTGCAAGTTCTACTCTCTTTTAATCAGGCACATGAGACAAGATGCACAAAAAACAACACAATTAAGTTATGATGTGGTGAACAACAATTTGTCCACATGACCCTTTTGCATGTCTATCAAAGTGTTTAGACCATTTTTGGAAACCAACTTCTTTGAAGAGGATAAAATCTTACATACCTCAGCGGTTTTTTGAACAAGTTTGAGCTTGTTTGCTAGGCGATTTTCTCTTCGTTGAAGTCTCTTGACATGTCTCATCTTCTGTTTATACTTGAAACACTTTGAAATTTCATGACCCTTGAGTGAACAATAAGAACATGTCGATGGATACGCTGATTCAGACTCCCGAGATGTGCAAGCTGCTAGGCACATAGTGGAACCTGAAAAATCAGATAAAGGGTTTCCAACAGCAAGGTTAATTTCTTCTTCCAGACTGGTTGAATTTCTTTCTGGAAGAATATCAAGATTGATGTATATATTGCTACAGTTATCACAATCGATATCTTCACAATGAAATGCAACACTTGATTTTTCGTCTTCATTGGAATCATAGTGATCAGACATTTCATCAAGAGTTGCAGCAAGACCTTTGATTCCAGTGTATTTTCTACGATTTGGACACTCATTTGCAAAATGACCAAAACATTTACACTTAAAGCACTGTAGCATATCCTCGTCATCAGCCTTGTCAGCATCCCTATTTTTAGGAGGAACGCGATTGTGAGGTTTAACTGACGACCTAGGTTTGTCTCTTGAAAACCGTTTACTTCTCTTAAAAAGAAGATCCCTAAACTGTCTTGTGATCATAGAGACTGATTTGTCAAGATCTTCATCTGATGAATCAGTCTCAGAAAGATCATCCTCAGAGACATAAACACTTTTACTTTTTTCAAGTAATTTAATATTCTTTTGTTCTTTGAAGGCAACATCCTTTCCGATTTTGGATGTGTGCTCATGATCAAAGATCTTTAGCTTTCCAACCAACGTGTTTCTGGAAAGAGCATCAAGGTTATTTCCTTCAACGATGACATGCTTCTTAGAATCGTATCTAGATGGCAGCGATCTGAGAATTTTCATAACAATGTCCTTTTCAGGAATAGTCTTACCCAATGCAAAAGATGCATTAACAATTTCAGACACTTTGTGATTAAACTCATCAAATGAATCTTCATCTGCCATACGAAGGTTTTCCCAATCGGAATTAAGGTTTTGAAGCCTAGCTTCCTTTTCACTGGTATTACCTTCGAATACGGTTTCTAAGATATCCCAAGCATCTTTAGACCGAGTGCACGTAGTCACATGGTGCTGAAGATCTGGGGTAATGGCATTCAAACCGTCGGAGTTTTGCTTTGCATCAAGTATCTCGGCAGCATTGTATTCACCAATGTTCTTAGAAACGTTTACAATTCCTATTTCCACAATGGGAGCATCATAGCCATTAACTACATAAACCCATGATTGAAATCACGCGCTTGAAGAAAGGCACGCATAGCAATTTTCCACCATAATTAATTGGAGCCATCGAAGACTGGTGGTACGTTTATAGAGATATCACCTTTGTCCATATCAGATCACAACAAACACAGACTTAAGAGGTCTTTAATGTGTTTGCCTGCTCTGATACCAATTGAAAATGCGTGGGTCTAACAACCACACCCAACAATTCGTTTGGCAATCTGAGAGGACTTACTCCAATACACTTTCTAGAGAATCAACTGGACAGTCAGACTCAATCTAGATTAAAGTATATCAAAGAGTTTAATATCTCTAACTCTTAATTCAATCCGCAATCAGCAAATAGAAATCTGCGAGCCCGATTTAATATAAGAGGAGTTACTTGAATGGTACCAAAGACCAATGTTCAAGTGTCAATCAATGTAAATCAACAACCAAAGGTTGGATATTCTAATTGATTGATCTTAACGCACAACCTGTGATATTTCAATTATATAACAAAATATAATGCGGAAAACAAATAACATAGACACCAGAATTTTGCTAACATGGAAACCGCAAATGCATAAAAACCCCGGGACCTAGTCCAGATCGAACACCACACTGTATTAAGCCGCTACAGACACTAGCCTACTACCAATTAACTTCGGACTGGACTGTAGTTGAACCATAATCAATCTCACACTGATTCAAGGTACAGTTGCGCTCCTTACGTCTCTCTGATCCTAACAGGATACTACGCACTTGATTCCCTTAGCTGATCTCACCCACAACTAAGAGTTGCTACGACCCAAAGTCGGAGACTTTATAGACAAATCTGTCTCACACAGAAAAGTCTATAGGATTGAATAAATCTGTCTCCCACAGAAATACCTAAGAGTTTTTGTTCCGTCTTTTGATAAATCAAGGTGAACAGGAACCAATTGATGAATCGGACTTATATTCCCGAAGAACAGCCTAGTATTATCAATCACCTCACAATAAACTTAATCGACTAGCGAAAAAAGTTATTGTGGAATCACAAACGATGATATGAAGTTTGTTTTTGATTCCTTTTCTATCTTGCCTATCGGAGATATAAAATCTCGAGCCAATCATTTCAATTGCACTTAACACGATGGAAACATCAAGATCAGATAACGCAACTACAAAGATAATAGTTGGGTCTGGCTTCACAATCCCAATGAAGTCTTCAAGTCGTTAACCTTCAGGGTCTCGAGAAGAAACCTAAGGTTAAAGGAGAATCGACTCTAGTTATGCAACTAGTAACACACAGAGGTGTGGGGATTAGGTTTCCCAGTTGCTAGAGTTCTCCCTTATATAGTTTTCAAATCAGGGTTTGCAATCCAAGTTACCTTGGTAACAAAGCATTCAATATTCACCGTTAGATGAAAAACCTGATTCAACCAAGCTAATATCTTTCAACCGTTAGATCGAACTTAGCTTGTTACACACAAATGAAATGTACCCTCATTTAGGTTTATATATATCTGTACCTAAACGTATACACCAGGTTGGTTCACAAATAGTTAACCGAGATTAGCCATATGATTACTCTCATATCAAGCTTATTCATCTTAACCATAACTAGTTCAAATGACTCAAATGAAACTAGTTAAAGAGTTGTTCAATTGTTTAGAAAACACAATTGAAATCAAATCGGTTTGATTCACTTGAATCAATCATGAACATTATAGCCACGCTTTGCAAAGATTGCATTCTTTATTATTTAAATGTTTAAGTTCATGGACTTGACCGATTTGACAAAGTAACCATCTTAAGTATGCGTACTTAAGCAACCGGTTTTGAGTTTGTAAAGTTTCCAAACTCAGTAGAAATTTTCGGTTCAAAAACTTCCGCCAGTATGCGTACATGTATGCATACTTAAGGTGACTAGTTAAGAGTTTTGCCAAAACCAAACTCAGCAGAAATTCTCGTTTGAGAACTTCCGCCAGTATGCGTGCAGTACGCATACTTAACCTGCCTCCTTCACCAATTCCGTATACACATATGCATACTCTTGGCTTCCGGTTTATGGACTTATACACTAATGTGTGAACACACTATATATGCTTATATCCAAAGATGGTTACATCATCAACTCTTTATTTCAATCATTGAAACATTCTTCTATAATGTCAATAGCCATTTTCACACACTATTAGCATCAAAGCAATTTTCAAGATATGGAAATAATCATTATTGAAACCTTCCAAGTCTTACACCAAATGATTGTATCACACAAACCATGTAAGATGTTACTAGGAAATTTTCTCATGATATAAGATGAACTTGGTTGAAGCGAAAGCTTATCAACACATATTTCGAGAAATATGTAAGCGAGATATACTCAGCTCGAAATCTTAAATGTGTATAAAGAAAACTATATCATAACACGACTTATGTCTCAATATAGGAGATAGTAGAAATAGACTTTCCAAGTGATAGATAATTCCAAGTCTCCACATACCTTTTGTCAAAGAAGTTCCACAAGCTACCCTTAGTAGTTCTTCGTCTTCAAGAGATGAACGTCGAGAGATTTAAGCTCAACTACACTATTTATGTCCTAGTCCGAGACATCTGTAAATAGGCTAGAAATTAAGACTTATAGTTTTGATCACTAACATTGACAAACATTCTTGAGATAGCAACGCATGCGTGTTTGACCGAGAAATTCTCTAACAATTTGATTAAATGGAAGAGCCTTTGTCAACAACTCATCTATATTTGTAGCAAAGATTGATTAGAGTGGTTACCAAATAGATTCTTCCTTTGTTGTTTGGAATACGATCCAAATGACTTGCTATTCACGTGCGTGACTCTACAAGTCGAAGGCACGAAGATACTGAAAGAACTAAGTATCTAGGGGTAGTATGCTTGGTATTAACTATACGAAGTTGGTTTAAATTTTGTATTGCGACATAATTCTGAGAGTATTCAATTTTGGACTTGGTCCCGGGGTTTTTCTGCATTTGTGGTTTCCTCATTAAAAAAATCTTGTTGTGTCTTTTACTTTGATTTCCGCAATATAATTGTTTATTATAATAAAGTAAAATACACATATGTTAACTCTGCATTACTTGATAATGATCCTATAGAGTTTGGTTAAGTCCGAACCTATTATCAAGTAACATACTTCGTTGTTGTATTGTCTCGATCTTGTATCCATAGTCAATCACGAAAGTTATCTTGTTGTCGTATTGTCTCGATCTTGTATCCATAAACGATCACACGAAGTGTGAACCGATTTATTATATTATCTCGACTCTGTCCATAGAAAATCACTTTCGGTAGAGGACTTATAGGTTGAAACAAAAAGTTTGTGGTGTATTTAGGTACCCTCGTCTTTTCAATTGGTATCAGAGCGGGAAAACATGAAAAGACTTGCTATTCAAGTGCGTGACTCTACAAGTCGAAGGCGCGGGGATACTGAGGGAACTAAGTATCTAGGGGTAGTATGATTGGTCTCAACTATACGAAGTTGGTTTATATTTTGTATAGCGGCTTAATTCTGACAGTATTTAAAACTGGACTAGGTCCCAAGATTAAGCGAAAGAGAAAAATTAGTGAAAGAATCAGTTAACGTATCGCAAGATGTTGTTAAACCACTATTAGAATCAGAGATTACAAACTCTGAGTTGAAACAGGTCCGTGAACAATTGATTTATAACAAAAATCTCTCGAATATGTCTGGTGAGAAAATAAAGGAACTTCTGGTTGCTTTACAATCAAAGACTACCGAATGTGAAAGGCATCTTCTAGACTACGAAAATTTGAGGGAAAATTATTCTCAACAAATACAGAGTCTTAAAGACAAAGTAAGTTCTAGTATTTCTCAAGCAGATTTATTAGGGAAAGATCGTGATGCTTCTCTTGAAAAAGTTCACTTGTTGGAAGAGAAACTTGTTGAATCTGAAACAAGGATTAACTCTCAACAAATGAGTTTTGAAGAGAATAAAGGTGCATATCTCTCTCGAGAAAAACACCTTGAGGATGATCGGGCAAGTGCTCTTGATAAAATCAAGATGTTGGAAGAAGAAAAATCGGACCTTAAAAAGTTCAATGTTAGCTCAAACAATTTAACCTCAATGTTAGAAGCAAGTAGAAATCATCGTGATACATGAGGATTGGGCTATAAGGGAATAAATGCTTCAAATATTAGCAAAGAGGTAAAATTTGTCAAAGCTACGAATTCTTCTCAACCAAAGACTTCCACTGATGTCAAAGATGATCATATTTCTTGTTAAGAAGTAAAGCCTGTTATTCCTAAAAATCATGTTCAACCAGACTCTTCGAGTGCAGCAATCAAAGAGAGCACTTATGCTAATGTCAAGAAAGCAACAACGCAATTATTCATCTTCAAACATATCTTCCCAATCCCTTCAACTTTACAGGTATTATTGTTACCCATAAACACTCTTGGTCCATCAAACTTTTCAAACTTAACGAACCAGTCCTTCCTAGGACACATATGGTAAGAAGCTCCACAATCCATAATCCAATCAGTTGTATTCGTAACTAGTGCGGAATTATGAACAGTCATCGAGAACTTGGTATATTCATCATCTTCAATAGCATCAGACTTGATTTCAGCAACGCTTGCATCTAAATTTTTCTTCTTTTCCTTAGGACAATACTTTTTCCAATGTCCAGTCTGATGACAAAAGAACATTCATCATATGCTGGGATCTTTGATTTGTCCTTTGGTTTGAACCTTGATTTACCTGAATTATTCTTGTCAATCTTCCCCCTGACTGTCAAGGCTTCACTAGTCGTTTCCCTGTTCAAATCTCTATCCCTTTTCCTAATATCATAACTTATAAGAGCAGCAGTCACATCATCAAACTTGAGTTTTTTTGTCCTCTATCTTATTCGACAAACTATCAATGAAGGTCTCACACGAATCAAGTGGAGATGCCAAAAAATATCAAGTTTCGGTTTCATCATCGAGTTTCACAATATTAAGTGCATCAACAATTAATCTATTGTACTCAGCGAGGTGTTCGACCGTAGAGGTACCTGGTTTTTTGTTGAATCTAAAAAGTCTTCTCTACATCATAATTCGGTTTGAAACACTTTTCACTACATACTTGTCTTCCATACTCTTACACATCTTGAAAGCTACATTCTCACTCATCACATCTTACTTTATATCCTTCGTAAGGCACAAACGTATTGTGCTGCAAGCCTGACGATTCATCTTTGCCCATTCAACGTCCGTAATCACTAGTGCAGCAGGTTTTACTTCTAATAGAGCATTCTCTAGGTCTTGCTTACTCAAAGCATCACGAACTTCATATTTCCACATGGTAAAATTATTCTTACCATCAAATTTCTCTACTTCAAACTTTACATTCGACATCTTCGCCTTCAAACTCCGATTTTGACTTCAAATACGCTAACTCTAGACGAAACCCTAGAACTGACTCTGATACCATTTTGTTGTGCTTAAGATTAGATACTTCCTAAACACCCCACGATCTTCACACGGAAAACTATTGCATAATTTAAACAAGAACACAAAGAATTATAGTGATTCGGCAATGTGCCTACTTCACTTCAGCAAATAAATTTTTTATTGAATACTTAGAGAATAGACAAACTGTTTCTTCACACACCTCTAACAATTCAGACTTGGATACAATAACCAAAGGGTTATCACCTCTATTTATTGGCCTAGGAATAATCTAGAATCCACCTAGAAATAGAAGTCTTAAATAGAAAACTAATTCCTAATAGATTTTCTAAAATAAGTTTCCTAAATCTTGCCAATAACTAACATGTACCACTCCATGACATCTATGGGTTCAAAGGAATCATGACGTTGTACGAAATCCACAACTAACACGATAAATCAACTTCAAAATATTTACAATTTTGGTTGTTATCTCTCGCAAGTGGAACCTAAAAAAGTTGATAAATCTCTGAATGATCCCTTTTGGGTGAACTCATCGCATGAATAGATAAATTAATTTAAAATACAAGACATATGGGAACTCGTCCATTGTCCCCATAACATAAATATTTTTGGTACAACGTGGATATATAAGAACGAGTCAGATGAATTCGAAACAGTAGTCTGAAGTAAGTCTAGACTTGTCTATCAAGGATATTCACAGATTGAAGGAATCGACTCCGACAAAACCTTTTCTCATGTTGAACGCCTTGCATCAATAAGACTATTATTATCTCATGTTTATTTTCTCTAGATGAAGCTATTTCAAATGGACGTAAAATTTGTATTCTTAAATGGGTGCTTGAAGGAAGAAGTCTACGTTGCTCAACCTAAAGATTTTGTAAGTCCGGAATATCCGGATCATGTCTTTAAGCTCAATAGGTAATTTTATGGATTAAAAAAAAGCACCAAGAGCATGGTACGAAAGACTTACCATATCACTGCTTCGAAAGGGAATCTCAAGAGGTGTAACAGATAAGACTTGAAAACGCGGGAGTACAACAACCACACCCAATATTTCGATTAGCAATCTGTATGGAAAAACTCCAATATAGTTTCTAGAGAATCAACTAGACAGTCAGACTCAATCTAGATAAAAAGTATATCAAAGAGTTTATATCTCAATCTCTCGATTTGATCTTTACTCAAGCAAATATAAATCTGCGAGTCTTTATCAAAGAGAGATAACTTGGATGGTACCAAAGACCAATATCCAAGTGTCAATCAATTTAAACCAACAACCAAAAGGTCGGATATTCTAATTGATTGAACAACGCACAACCTGTGATATTTCAATTATATAAACAAATATAATGTGAAATAGATATAACACAGACACCAGAATTTTGTTAACGAGGAAACTGCAAATGCAGAAAAACCCGGGACCTAGTCCAGATTGAACACACATTGTATTAAGCCGCTTACGTACACTATCCTACTCCAAATTAACTTCGGTCTGGACTGTAGTTGAACCCCAATCAATCTCACACTGATCCAAGGTACATTTATGCTCCTACGTCTCTGATCCCAGCAGGATGCTACGTACTTGATTCCCTTAGCTGATCTCACCCACAACTAAGAGTTGCTACGACCCAAAGTCGAAGACTTTAATAAACAAATCTGTATCACACATAAAACTCTACGGTAATAGATAAATCCGTCTCCCACGAATATACCTACAAGTTTTTGTTTCGTCTTTTGATAAATCAAGGTGAACAGGAACCAATTGATAACCCGGACTTATATTCCCAAAGAACAGCCTAGTATTATTAATCACCTCACAATAATCTTAATCGACGCAGCGAAAAAAGATATTGCGGAATCACAAACGATGAGACGAAGTGTTTGTGATTTCTTTTCT